>QWTY01018502.1:7866-30336 GCA_008033365.1 Pseudorectes ferrugineus | reverse complement strand
ATTTCTGAGGGATAGACCTAGACTGGATTCTGAGGGCAATTTACTTGCATAGCAACCTATTTCACCTTTTCGTAAAAGTCTTACAAAGCCACGGTGTGTAATGTTGACACGTGGTTTTGATTCATAGCCAGTTGAAATTTGTTTACATTCTGGTTGTTCGTATATTATTTTAATTTTCCTCTGTTTCATTTCCTCGCTTTCCGAGTACACAGAGTACCAGTGTGTAGTTGAGTTGAGTTTAGTACTTTCTGATACCCGACCACCTAGGGGATCTACATAGTAGGGATCTACAGGCTGTAACTACATAAGTGCTGTTTAAGGTCTTGGACTTTTTCAGCAGCAAAGTTTTCTAGTCAGTATATATGTAAGTTCTTTCAGGAGCCTGAGTTGGACAACATCTATTAATGTTTTTCAGACTATGATAAAGGTTTGCTTTGATAGGTGTTCTCTTTACTTCCATTGAACAGCTAGGGGAAGACTGGTACTATATGGACTTCACAACACTGTGAGAGGAATTTGTTAGTGAGATATCTACAAATGAGTCATAAAATTTCAGAGAGATTTTGGACTGTCTTGAAATTGTTCAAACTCACCTTTCTCTCATAATGCTAATGTGGTGGAAGAAAAAGGGGTGGGCAAAATTTACAACAGAATTTATAGTTACATTTAAGGTGTCAAGCTTAATGAAAACAATGTTACAAGAAACGGAATTAACAATCTATATAATTAATTTTTGTTGTAGTTGGTGGGATAATAGCTTCTAATTGTAATCAAACCATATAGGAAGAGTGCATTTTTTAATTGCTAAAATGAATTGATGAATATAGATAGTGCTATTCATAGAGATGAATGACATATTGAACAAAGCAAGAATTACTAAAAAAATTTTTTTACTAGATTTGTAGAGCCGTAGACTAGATATGTGAGCATGGATAGAGAAAGGAAATGTTTAACAATACAGACTATTGTAAAAGAGTTAATACTAAGTTTTTCTGAATACTTTCTCCTGTTCTTGCCATCTATGGAAAATATTTGGTAATCCTATACAGTTTGCTGTACAACAACAAATTCAAAATAGTGTACAGAATATTTTTGCTTATTTTTTGTCATTCAGTTTTTACATGATAACAAATATCCTCCCTTTCTGAGTAGGGAAACATTTTTATATACAGGTGTTGTTATGGCAGCACAAGACACTGAATTCTAGTTTGGATCGAGAATTTTGGGCCAGGCTGTCCTTTGGCAAACTGTTTCTTAGTAAATAATGTGTGCATGCTATTTGAAGCAAAACAAAGTACTATTTTTAAAATTTCTTCTGTTACAAAGTTGACAGTCATTAACAGGATCTTTGCACTTTTGCCTTTCTACACCCATAACAATACAGCATTCTCAGAACTGTGGAGCTGGGACAGGAATATTCCTTTTGATTAACGCATCTGTAATCATCATCATACGAGGCCATCGATTCTGCCTTTGGGGTTCTGTTTATCTCGATGCACATGGTGAAGAAGACAGAGATCTTAGGTAATGTTTTCATTGCAAGTGTGTTTCATAGTTGGTGCCTCTGTGTAGATCAACTTCGTCTTGTAACATGCAATAATTGATAATAATAGATCTCTACGTTTCTTGTGTGGAAAAATCGAAAATCCCCATTTATTGCAACTTGGACTGATTTTTATTCTCTTGGGTTTTTGAGGGTTTTTTTGGCCCAACGATGGTGTAATCATGATCACTGAGTTACACCAGGCACCCAGCAGACAGATTCCTATGTTGCCATTCCCAACGACAGTTAATTCTGAGTATTGTGTTGGGAAACACTTACCTCCCAGTGGTGTTGTTTGGCCTTTAATCAAACAATGCAGTTGGATTTGAGCATAGGGAAGAAGCATAACTTCCAAGCTACACATGACGGAGAAAACAAGTGATGGTTTCTGGATTCTGCTATCCAGTGTAAGGAAGGGAAGTCCCAGCAATTACCCTACCAGAAGCAAAACTGAAAACCCCTCACCAGTAAAAAATGCAATTAAAATGTATGTTTACCCTGTAAAAAAAGTTGTATAAGTATCGTGTGTTGATTATATAATGAAGCATCTTTCCATTTATTTGGCATTTTAACCATTTATTTTCTTCTTGTTCTCTTTTTTTTCCCTGCACAGGCGTGGTAAACCCCTATATATATGCAAGGAAAGATACAAAGTGCTTGAACAGCAGTGGGTGTCTCATACTTTTGATCATATCAATAAAAGATGGGGGCCACATTATAATGGCTTGTAAATCATCATCATCATCATCTGCACACCATATAACTGCTGTTACCATGAATGAATGCATCTTGACTGACAATAGCTTTAACTGAATGGGAGTTTAGCTCTTTGGCTCGGGGTGGAATCGGGTATGGGCATAAAAGGGAAATGGAACTTTGTCAACATGTGAAATCTGTGCAAAATGAGCTGTTGTTGCTACTAAAGAATGATACAATAATTGAAATTAAATCCTCAAAATGGTGTGAGCAATCTTATTGCACTCAGTAGTCTATTTTTCTTGTGTTTTTAAAGCCCATTATTGTTAAGAAGCACAAATTTTACTTGGAGTTGTCTACAGGCTCCAGGGGTAGCTGTCTGGTTTTTATTTTTCTTTGCATGGAGTTGAGTTTTTAGCAATTTTTGCTGAAACGGTGTATATGTCTACTACATCTACTAAGTATGTTGGATAAAATTTCTTTGCCTTTTTGTGTTGGCTTGAGGTTTTTACTTGATAGGCATTTGTAATTAGGTCTGTAAAACGACTGTGAGACTGCATGGTAATAATTGGTCTGGAAGTTGAATTTTAAAGAGTATTTCACTTATAGAGGTCTATTGAAATATTTCAGGCATTACTGAAAACTTACACATTCTCAGGAACTTCATTTTTTTTTCTCCATAAGTAAGTGAAATAGCTGTAAATTAGGTATCTTACTGCTCTTCATGTAATCCAGAACACACATTCTGTCTTCATTTTTTTTTCCAGGAAGGAGCTTTTCTTTTTTTCATATCAATTGAATAAATTGTTAGTGATAACATACAGAAATTGCTGTATATAGAGAATTTGTATGGTGCCCAACATAGCAGATCCCAGTTACAAGCATAACAACCATAAGCCTGCCTATCATTCCAAACCAGATATATGTTTCAGAATGATTGGATTGGGAATGTGCAGGCTATTCTAAAAATGAAACATAATTTTGTATCTTTGCTGTCATTTCAGGAGGTTCCTCAATATTGTTTTTGTTTAAAGTAATCACTGTTCTTTCTGCTTGGTTTCCTAAAAAAGGAAAAATAAAAAAACAAAGAAAATTCAACAGAGGTAGCCAAGATGAACTACCAGTGCATGTGCAGCCTCACTGGATGAATGCCAAAACAGTTTATGCTTAGAGGACTAAAAAATTCATGAGAACAGGCATGACTGGGCTAAAACCCATAGTGTAGGTAGATAGGAAAGATTATAGTCAAAATACTGGTATGTAATATATTGCTACTCTTGTTTTTCACAAGTGTTGGACATTTGTTGGCTATTTCATACAGTACTACCAAGCAGTTCCTGGTAGTTTTGACTTCCACAGCTTGCGTGTAAAATAAAATTTATATGTGTAAAATAAAAACATCTTATGATAAAGCCACATATACAAAGAAAACAGTTCCCCAGTGGAAATCATTATTTAGTGAAAAGTGTATAGGGGAAATAAAATGACTGTATAGCAATCAAGAACAGACCGAAGGAAAAGTAAGTAAATACAATGACTTTTTCTGGATACCTGCAATTTGAAAAACCCTACAATACTGGTTTTTATACATACATATAAATATATATATATATATATTTCAAAAGTATTACAGTACTTCCTGTAAGATTAGAATTACTGTTTCACTGACTAAATGGCTGTGTCTTTTCCAAAATATTACTTTTTTGATACTGTATTATAAGTTCTGCCTGTGATATTTTTGCATTGCTCATTAAGAATATCAGGCCATTTTGTAAGTGTGGTTAAAGAGCAAAAAGATTCTTTACATTGCCAGCATAACATTATTACAGGGCTCATGAACTTGAGTGATCTGTAGTTTGAAGCTCCAATGCTATATTTACAAGAGATAATGTGTCCAGAATTTGATTACTGTGTTTTATTTAAAACAGAATGTTCTCTGATTGTGCATATGGATGTGAAGTAAAACTATTAGCCTTAACTTTAACATTTGGGTATTTCATAGTGGTTATTATAATACTGGTGAATTAGTCACCAGTTGATTTAAAAACAACAAAAAATTACTTGGTTGAAAAATTGTACTTGAATATCCTTGCATGCTGCTAAACAAGAATTTTTATTTCCCCCATAACTTTTTAAATCCTACTTTATTAAGCTAACCTTGAAAAATAACAGGTCCAAACTAGAGTGGTGTGTGCGTGTATTACTCAAATGTTCTGGTGTGATATCCTGTATGAATGATCATTTAAGTACAGTACATTACTGTAGATCAAAATCTTTATAACACATCAGAAGAGTACAAAACTAGGAATACAGTAATTGGCATTGTAAGATATGTTAATAAAAGTCTACTGTCAATCTGTGTGTTCATGAAATTTTTTCTCTCTACCCCAGTAATCCAAAATGACACCGAATCCCACCCAATAGCCAGGCAGTTGTTTAAATGTCAAAACCTTATGCATGCAAAGTACTTTGCATAGAGAGTAAACCTGGTACGTGTTTTAATTTGTTACTTACAGTCATGTATTTTGTAATACTAATTTGGATGATTTTATTCATAACTATAGCATTTAAAGTAGCGCTTAAGTTTATTCCAGCTATTACAGCATTGCTGCTGCAAACTGCTAAAGTTAAATTGCTGAGCTGAGAAACTACTTCTGGGAAAACTGCTTGATCTTTTCTGTCAAGCCTGTTTCTGGAATAACTATTACTTCAATTTGATGAATGTAATATTTATGTACTAAGTTTTTTCTTTTCTTTTGACCTTTGAGAGATTTGGTGGAACAGTCTTCTTTTGACCTTGGCCTTTGGATAACAGCATCATTCCTTTTTCAGTGGTGGCCTGAAATTTTTAATGAATATTTTCATCACCCCTGCAATAGGAATCTACTATAATTCATGGTATTTCACGAGGAAATTACATTTTTCCTTTAAAAACAGGATCTTTTCCTACAGTATCCAACAAATGTTATTCTTTACTTCAGAATCCCATGAGATCAGTTCCTGCTGTGTGCATAGCTGCCAGAGGAGACTTGAGTTTTGTGGTGATCTTGATATGATTTCGATCTAATTTTCATCTAACCCAGATTCTGCAGTCCTGCTTTTTACTTTCTTTTCTCAGAGGTGGGGACAGTGATGAATGGAGCCTGTCTGACTGTTAGCATAGATGAGAATGAAATGATGCTGTTTGCAAAGAAACCCACAGGAATGACCTGAGCCAGTGTGTGGAGGTTCACAGCTCTTAATTATCAACCACAGGATATAAGGAAGTGCACGTAATCAGAGGAGGCTGGCTCTGTGTGACAATCTGTGTTGAGTTTGTTTTTGTTTGAGTGAGATTGCTCACTGCAGTCAGTGAGATCTGTACTGCTGGGCTGATGAATGTCTCCTTTTGGTAGGGCACAGTGCCCAAAGCCCCTACTTGCATGTTTTCTCAGATGGGCAGTAGTTTCCCTGCAAATTTTCTTACCCTGAGAAGAGTCCCAGGTGCTGTGAGTTCAACCCTGTGACTTACCCTGCCTCTTCTCCTACTGCAGTGTCTAACACATTTCCCATTATAGGTTACATTTGACTCATTATTACTAAATTTTCTAATAATTTTGATTGAAAACAATTATGCTGGGTTTATTCCTCATGGTTGGATTATTTTTTTTAATGTTACAACAAAACAAAGCAAGATAACTTTCAGAGATTAGAGCTGGAAAAAAACAAGTATTCTTCATGCCCAATACTGAGAAAAGTATAGTTAAAATATTTACTGTCCCCGTCATTTTGGCCTTAAATCTGGTGACCAGATGTGTATGGGTCACATTTTAATGTAGAACACAACTGTGTACTGAAGCACTTGCCAAATCAGAACAACATGTTCTCAGGGATTAGTTATAATACTGGCAAATACCTAAAGTAGATAATGAGCCTTTGTCTCTTTTTCAGGTGTCAAGGAATATCCTTTGCACGTGGCTGTTGAAGCCACTAATAGTTTGCTGTGAAAAGTGTTACTTTCCTTCTGTTTCTTTGAAGAACTGGACTTCTCCTTTCTTTTGTGCCTTTGTTTTCTCCATGTTGTATATGCAACTGCTTTGTTTGTGTAGTATTGCACAACAAAAGAAGCCTAAACCAGCTGGAGAGCCCTCTGCAACTGTACAGCAATACTTTGTGAATAAGATTGCATTTTCTCGGGGTACTTAATGCAGAGATAGCCAGGGGGGTGCAGCTTGAAAATTAGTTTCTAGAGACTCTGGCTGCTTTCTTGCTCTATGGTGCTGGTCATTTTAGGTTTGTTAGACATCAGCTTTGAAAATTTAAAACTAACTTTGCATTTTTTCCAAGTATCTCCACAGGCTTTAAAAAACTGCCTTTGTTCTAGAACAATTTCCCATTGTTCTCAAGAGAGTTTAGTATGGAGCTGGTGTTTTAATCTCAGCTCTGCAACAAGGTACTTGGTGACAATGCTGGTGTAAACATACACATCGTATAAAATATAGACATGTAGGTTTTGTTAAGCTAAGATCTTCAGGGCAGATGAAGAGACTGTTAAGTATTGTTTCATTTAGGTTCTCTAGCTGTCTGCTCTATCCTGCTTGTTTTGTCTCAACTTGTAAGCTCCTTTAAGACAGGGAACACCTCCTGTTTACATCAGTAAGTAAATAAGTGCTGCTCTATAATGTTAGATCAACTGGTATTGGAGCAAATCCAGGTAGTATGATCTTCCATCATAAATAAATACATATGTGCACACAGGACTTAAGTGAGATACGGCCCTTTCATGTTTCATTTTCATGCTTTTTGCATTTTTTCAAACTTTGTTGCCTTCAACCTCAATTGTCCCTCTTCACACGGCTATGTTGGCAGTAATCAAAATCAACGGGAAATTAAAATGGGGTTGTTTCCTGTACTCAGACATGACTGGACAGAATAATACCTCTTCAATATCTCTACATCATCTTTTTTGTCCTGCCAGAAGCTGCTATCTCAAGAAATACTTTCTGACAGTTAAAGAAGCTTATTGCCTTTCAATACTTAGTGCAGTATTTGTATGACTGATACTTTCCAGCAGGTGACTGATGTAATTGAAATAACCTTCAGATACCTGGCTATTCAGAAATGGCTCATACTTCCACTTTCTCCCTACTTGGATTGGGTATTTTTAGTTACATAACTTAATAGCAAGACTTCTTACAGAACATTTCCCTTATACAGGAGTATTTTAAAAAAATAAATTAGAAGGATGCTATTTTAGCAACACTTATTTCACAGACTGGTGTTCTTTCTGTTTTAATCCTGGGCAAAATTAGGGACTATTAATCAGATTACTGCATGTAATTTTACAATTCCAATCTGTCTAAACAAACAAGTAAGAAATCCAAAGCAATCTGAAGCTAAGGTACTACACTAACTCTGCTCTTCTGTGGGAGAATATTTCCAAGAATGCTGCAGTACATTTTTTTACTGTATTGCAGAGCTGTGTTGCATCTCATTCTCCAAAACATGTCAAAATACATGTTATGTGTGTGAATACCAAGGTGGTTCCCTAGCAACAATAAATAGAAGAAAGCTCAGCCCATTCAAGTGATTCACCTTTTTAAGTGTGTGGCAGCAAAGATGGATTTTGAATACTAAGGGAACCCATTAGCTGGAAGAAGAAAAGCAGCAAATAAAGAACTGTAGATACATCTTGCCCAGCACTGCTATTGTGTACAATTGGGAATTTGCATAAGATACTCTTAATGTGAAATATCGTCTCATTTTACTATTTCCTCAGCAGCTTTTAATTTTCTGTACTATAGGGGGGTAAAATCTTGCCTGTGAGAAGATGTAAGGAGAAGGCACTTTGGTTATTTGGATAAGTTCACCTTCCAAACTTATTAATGTCGTATGTGCTCAGACCTAGCATTGAGTGATAGGACACTCAGTAGCTCAGATGTTCATCCACTAAGGGTAAATGCATAGATTTAAACAGAACAACAGGCACATGGTGTGACTCTTGGGGATAGTCCATGCAGAGCTAAGAGTTGGACTCTGTGATCTTTGTGGGTCCCTTCCAAGTCAGGATATTCTGTGATTCTGTGATAATAATTCAAAAATAATAATTAGCTATGAGATGTTATAATGGCACTCCCAGTTACACTACTGCTGCCTCTGTGAAGAAAGCTTCACAAAGCAAGAGTAAGGATTACTCTTGGGAGCATAACACTCCAGCTCTGCAGAATAAAAAGTAATTTTATAGTATTTGGGTAACGTGACTTAGGTTACAGAACAGATCAGGTACCACTAACTGTGGTACACATTGCCAGCTAGACTCTGTGGCTAATTGGTGTCTAGAGTATACAGTGTGTAGGCTCTTCTATGTGTATTTTTGTTGTTGGCTTTTAAAAAAGTCCTTTGAGTCACCTTCCTCTGGAGTTTAGAGTCAGAAATGAATCCAGTATAATTCCAACTCACTGTAGTTCAGCAATGCTATTTACATTTCAGTGCTATCCCTACACCAGGCATTCCATCTCCCCCCTTCTGTTCCCAGGTGTCTGCCTGAGGTCTGCAGTTTGTGCTTATGATTTGTAAGGGCTGGACTATGGTTATGTGCCTTGCACTTCAGTCTTGGCTAGAATTGTTATATTATTGACCTGCTTATCTGCTCTTTCCTGATGCAAGTGTAATTACTCTTTAATGCTGTGCTGCTACCTACGTAGTTTTGCTGCACTTCTATAGTCCTTATCTGAATACTCTGCAGCTATTGGTTTCTTTAAATCATCTTTGAATAGATGCATAAAGCCCCAATATTTTTCTCACTACTTCCATTGATTTCAGAGACAGTGGAATCCACTCTTACATTAACATTGCTGGTATTTAATTTCCTTCACTACTGAAGAATTTTTAAATGGAGGTTTTCTCCTTTTCAGTCCCCTTTGCTGTTTTTTGCTTTGATCCATGCAGTTGTTTTGCCCTTTCTGTCCTCAGTATTTAGGTAATGCAGTAGTTTCCTATTCAGGATTTTTCTTCTACTACTTCAAGAGAAAAAAACTAGATGTCTCAGCTGGAGCAACAGTCTTTGTATGCAAGTATGCACAGACACACTAAATGCAGATACTGCCATTTCAGATGTCAGTTTAAAAACATAACTGCCACAAGACCTTGGCTACCAAACCTCTTGCACAGTTTGTTTTCTTCAAAATGGTAGCAACCCTTAAACAAAGTGCATTTGCATTTATTTAAAAGCTAAAAAAGGAAAACTAGAGCAGCACCTGTGTGACCTGGTAGGACAAGACAATAAAACACAGTACACAGTAATTTGGATAGAGTTCACAGTGCTGTATCTGCATACCCAAAATTCAAAACTGCCTCAAGATTTTCATGAAAGCAGTATGCATTTCAGCAGTGTCCTTAAAGTCTTCAGCACTGTTTTTTCCCTTCCAGCAAACCTGTTTAGTATTATTACATTCAATTCTGATTCCCCAGTGTTTATGGTGTGTGTAGCTTAATGCAATCATGCATTCTCTTTGTAATCACAAGCCCATCTCCGGGCAAAGAAAAATGTACACAGAGATGAACAGGTATTTAAAAACCAAGAAGTCCTCCTAACTTAAAAAGAGATTTACTGTAGTGAATAACGTTTGTGTATATCCATTTAGATAAGGAGATTTTAAGATTATAAATCAGAGTAAAACAATGCATCTCAACTTTTTACTTACAGAAGGAGTAGGTTCCATTATAATGGTATGTTTTATGATTAAAGTGTTTCCATTTATAATTTGTTGGTTACATGTTTTTCTACAAGTCAGTATTGTATGACAATTTAAACATTAACAGATCGCCAAAAACCCCATGTTAACGTATAGCAACTGAAAGCTTCTGTGGACTACACTTTGGATAACCTCATCAGTTAAATTCTGTAGATTATTTACTGCCTATGAAATATTTTGTTTCCATTCAATTCTTGAAGCTACAGCATTTTAAAACATTTCATTTAATAATAATAGCTTTTCACCTTTTGACATCTAGTCATGACCATATAAATGACAATTTAATTTTCTAATGCAGTCTAAAGTAAGGCTAGGAATGGCTTGCATTAGTGCAGCCATTGTGTAACAGGTCTATCATTATTGCACTTGTAATCAGAAGTACAACAACAATTAAGAGCTGTTCTTTTTCTACCTGAGATTTGCAAGCAACAACAAAAAGTAACAGTTGCACTTTAATATGGCTTGTTTCTGTCTGGCTTCAGAATAAGCAACGTTCCTGTAAATTGGAGTTTAGGATGGACAAGTCTTCCCATTACTGCAAACACTAACATTAACCTGTATAACATTACAAAAATGAAAGGGTTATGAGATCCAATATTTATTCCTGCTGAAATGCAGAAGTTAGGATTAAGATAAAGGGGGATTGGGCTGGGTTTGGGGGGTTTTTGTTTTGTTTTAATCTTAAATTGCAATAAATTAGCTGTCTTTTCAAATTCTGCATTATGGTATTTCGGTGATCCATGGATGACTCTACTGGCAAGTTGTGAAGTTCAGTTATACTTACAAAACCACTGCAATGAAAATTGCTGTATCATGGAAGACTGCTGAGTGTTTGGAAAAGTGTGGGGTTTAAGCATACCACCTGGGTAATTCTAACCCAGTGCAGTTACCCATTGCAACTGCACCCTGACTGTAAACGGGTATGTTGAACAGGCTGGCAATATTTGGAGAACATCATTTGCATTCTAGCTGGACAGCAAGGATCTAGTGAAAAGGGATTAAAAAACCATCAGCATCAGAACAAAACAAGTAGGTACAGGAAGAGAAATAAAATTAAGAAACAAATGAGTTTTGTAACAGAACTCACAAAGGTCTAGATTGTATGAGCCAAAATTACGTAGCCATAAATGATGAAATTCCTATGTTTCAAAAACTAACATAAGAATCTGGGAGAAATGTAGGAATACCTAGAGCTTCTAGATTTGATTATCAAAGAATTCTTGAGAATAATGAGGAACACTTGAGGCATACATGCAGAATACTGCATGAAGATGTTAATTTTGCTGAATCTTGGTGCTTCTTAGACGGTAAGGAATATTCACATTTCAGAACTTTATGCAGAACTGATGTTTTAAAGTATGTTATATAACTTCCGTAAACTGAGGGCATGTAGGATTAAACATTTGGATTCACCTTGGACAAGCGTGTTGATGGTCAGATGTGTGTCTAATATTACTATTTGCTGTCTATATTACAATTTGTTGTCACACTGTTTCTGTATACAACAGGGCCATTCACTTAAGAGTTGGGCTGAATGATCCTGCCAGGTCCTTTCCAAGTTGGTGGTTCTGTGATTTTACAATTGCTGACAAAAAGAGAAAATAATGGCTTATGATGAAGACTTTGTATACTACAGTGTACAAAATTTCAATAAAACAATAGTGTGAAATGGAGCATTGCTCAGCAAAACTTCTGGAGACTTGTATCACCTCAGATTCATCTAATGCTGTGACGGGCTAAACTCAGAGAAAATGCTTAGGATTTCCATTCCCTACTGACCATCTGAATCAAGGTTGGCATCAGTTATTTTCAATTTTGATAAGGGATTATCTTGACATAATTTACTAGAATGTGGATGGTAGGGAAAAGAGTGTGTCTGTAAGATTACAAAGCACAGAATTCACTAGTCAAGAGAAGGGTAAAATAAATTACTGTACTTTGGTCATAATGATGATAGTTAGAAACTTGTTAACACTGGTACAGCAATTGGTAAAGGTGGTGCTGAGAGAGTTTTACAGAGAAATCCACTGGTCGTTGGTCTTTAAAGTTTGCATTTTAAATAAATACGAAAAGATATATGGATATAAAGTTCTCATACTTTTTTTTTCTTTTTAAATTATGAAGATTACTTACAGCATACTTGTTAAATATAGACGAGAATGAATACCATGTTTGAAGTGGTACTGGAACTGTGGAGTGAGTCAGCCCTCGTTGAAGCTGATGAATGCAGCAGTCGCTCTCTCTTTGTAACATTTTATGAGGCAGGTACAGTTACAGCCGCGGTGGAAGAACCAGAGGGTGATCATGATGGGCTGGCAAAACGCGAAGAGAGAACTGGTACAGAAAGCTGAGCGAGAGGGAGCCCCCGTGATGTGTTCACTTGGAAGAAGCATCGGCATACTGAGCAAAGAACAACCTCCCCTTTTTCTAAGATTTTTTGTGAACAAAAGTGTCTAAGAGAAATACATACCTGAATTTCTTCTCATGAATCAACCTGAAAAACGGTTACGACAGAACTCAATTAAGACAAATAGGTACAAAAGGAGTAAGCCCAAAGACGGGAGTTCTCCCCCACACTCACACCCAAACGGGAAGAAATTATAAAATCCTTTCCTTCACCAGGACCCATTTCTCAGAGCACAAACGGAGCTGCGCTCGCAATTCATTGTTTTCCACAATGAACTCAATGCACAGAGGGGACTGAGGCGCTTAGTCCCAGCGATTCTGCTAGATGTGCACATGTACGCATCGGTTTTATTTCTCCAAAGCTCACTAAACATTACCCTTCCTACACGGCGTTCAGTCCACCTTTCCCGAGAGCCTCCGGCCCTTCCCCCGGGCACCTCGCCGGGGGCCCCCGAGCCGCGCCCGCCCTGAGGGGCCGGCACGCGCCGCCTCACGGGGCCGAGCACCGCCCCCGCTGCAGCTCAGTGCGGGGCTCCTGCCGCCTGAGCGCTCGGCCCGGGCGGGCGAGTGGGCGCTGCCCTGGCTCCTCAGCCGTGCAGAGACAGGGAGAACGCTGTCTCTCAGGTGTGCCCAGCTCCCGCCAGGTCTCCGGCCCTGCGGGGCCGCCCGCCGCCGGCTGGGGTGGGGGTCACGCCTCAACCGAGAGGGGCTTCGAAATGGCGTTCGCCATTTGCCTTGCAGTCCTCTGGCGCTCAGAGCCGGGCAGGGGTTGTCACCTCTCTAGCGAGTCGGTGCTGGCAGGGCTTGTCACTGCCGCCGGGAGCTTGTCTTGGCCCCAGCGAAGTCTGCTCTCAGCCCCGCGGGCTTAGGCGGGGAAGGGAGGTGGCCTCAGCCCCGCTGAGGTGGTCCTGGGCTGCCTGGGGACACGGGTGGCAGCGCCGTAGAAGCACTGCTGCCGAGGCTGTGCGGGTACCCTGCATCCGAGGGGGCGACCAGCTGTACCTGTTTTTCCAAAATCATAGGTAAGGAATGCTCAGGAAAAACAAATCTCCATGATTAAAAATGGCAGAAGATACTACAAGGCAAGAAGTAAGTAGGCGTGATACGGGATTCAGGCCCATCGGGACAAGGCCATGAATAACTGAAGAAAAGTTTCTGTAAGTTCCCTAAATAGATCTGGCGCTAGTGTATAGTACTTCCTTAAGCGACCTATAGTAACTAGTGGACCATAATATACATTGCAAATACTATGATAACACTTCATAAATTCCTTCAAGCAAATCTTCCTCCTGGGTACATACAGGTGTGCAGTTACTAGCAAAAGAAAGGAAAGGTACTGTTATCCGTAGACAATGCTACACGCAAATTGAGATAAGACTAACTTAAAATGTCTTCCTATTTATTTCTCTGAAGTGGTGCATTTATTTTCGTGAATACAAAATGGTTTTTAGTTTTTATTTTTTAAAGCTGGGTTTTCTCACTTCATTTGCCCCTTTAAAAGCTGCACTCTGGAATTTCAGTTTCATTGCACTGAAAACCAAGGATTACTGTTTTGAGGTTTTGTGAAATTATTAGGTGGGAAACTATGTTCTTGTACAGAAATTTCAGTTAGCATGATGTATAGTAATAGAGGTCACTGTCAGCAAGTTAGATGCAGTTACGAGGTTTTTTCTGTCAAAAGCAGTAAATTGTATCTTAGCCTACTGCGGAGTCTTGTAGAATGTGTTCTGAAAATACATAGAATCCTCTTTCAAGACCCTTTTTATATTCCCAAATTAAAGTCCAACTCATTCGTAATGTCAAATTCAAACTGTAATGCAGTTAATATTCCAGCTTTATATACTTTAATCCGTCAAATGTTAATCCAAGTTGGTGTTAATAATTGACATTGTAGCACAAAAATAAAAATAGAGTTCACCCAAGTTTTATTCAGACAATAAAAATGTGGGTTGAACCAAGCAGAGCTATTTTTCCCTTGGGTTAAGATTTTCATATAGTAATCTGGCTAGGAGTCAAGGTAAATATAGATTTCTAGAAGTCATTTCAGACCCTTTTAAAAATGGAAAGTCAGTTTAAGTGCAAATGGATTGTTTTAGAAACAGGGAAAATACGAACTTCTGTGCTGATATGTGCTGCTCCGTGGTGTTCCATGGCTAGGAAGCTGTAGGAACATTATCTACAGCACTGTGTTTGTTCACATTGGAGAGAGGGCTACTGGGTGATTCCTTCCTCAGCGTTATGTGCTGCCCTGTTGATGTATGTGCAGAGTAAGTGAATTATCCGGTACCATCCAAAATCCTTGATTAGAAGAAATATTCTATCTATATTACTGACTTTCTAACTACAGAGAAGAGGGATTTAGTGAGCAGTGCAGTGGCTATTTGGTTGCTTTAAGAGCTTCCAGGACCGGTTTTGCAGTGTTTTTGCCAAATGCTTTCACGATAAAAAGTTCATTGGACAAAGACAATGATTCTTGCTGTGCTAGTGCCTGGAGAGGCTCACTAACAAGGGACTCCTGAGTGCAGGCTTGTCTGGGGAATAGAAACGTTCTGTGTTACAAAGACACAAGTTACTGTCGTTACCAGCCTTCTGGCCACTGAGGGACTGGAGAAGAGAGGAGTAGTGAATAAAGTGCTGATGCACTGTGCGGTGCTGTGAGAGTAATCAAAGAACATTTGTGTATAGGAGGGGAGTTTGAAGTCCTGAAGGTTGTCGTAATGGTTTGCTTTTGTTCTGCTTAAAGGTTTAGTTGGTGGTTTTTGTTGTTTGGGTTTTTTTTAACCTAGCCCTAGTTTTAACTTGTCAGCTGAACACACTTAGTGAGATACATTCTGTGCCTGTAGCTTTTCTTTCATTAGTTTTTACAAAGTTACCCCCCCTAGAAGTGACTTCTCGTGATCCAAGGAAATACAAGGGAAGAGGGCCTGTGGATCAGTAACAGAAAAGGAGAAGGGGGGGAAAAAGTCTCATACAAACCCTGAACATAACTGGACAGGTGAACACTAAACTTTTTACCAATCTACTCTACAGCTGAACTTCAGTAATGTAGAGGCAGGGAACAGAAAGATGTCTTGGGCTTGATTACTATAGGGAAGTTGGGAATGCTCTGCACCTGCAGGAACAGTTAGCACTTCATTCAGTAGGAATTTTTCTGTTGTTGTAACTGTTTAACTCCTTTTCATGAGTTTAAACTGAACTGTACTGCAGCAGAATAAACAAGCTGCAATGGGGCTGGCAATCATCCAGGACACAAGTTCACAGTGGCATTTTTAGTAAAGACTCCTGTATTACAGGTGAAAATATGGAGGCATATTCCTCACAGTGGTAACCTGAGAACTCATTTGCTGTGATGGATTATGTCTCTACTGTTTGATAAAGCTGTGTAGCTCCTAAAATGGAGAGGGGTGATAGGAAGAAGGTAAGGGAGCTGCAGCAGGAGAATCTAAAAGAACAGAAGAGTGCACAGTGAGGGTGATGTCACCTGGGGGGTTACAGTGTGCAGCTGAGGGAAGCATCCATTCCTCTGTTTATGGACAGTGGGACGACAGGTGGAAATGGAGATGGATAAATAAAATGCATGAACTCAATCTCCTGCTAGTTCCTTCCTAACTTGTTCTGCTTTTCGTGCACCTTTCACGTCTCTGCACAGCTCTTGTTTTGGGAGTTGAACATGTGACATAAATAGTGAGGACACACAGTGCCACATCAGAAATCTGGAAAATAATCTGAGAAACTTTTGTTGTTTATTTGTGCAAAATAGCTGCAAGGAATTTTTCCCTCTCTGGGAAAGAGAACTTCTCTGAATAATGCATTGTATAAGGCCATACATGCTTTCCTTTTGCCAAAGCTGAAAAGCTGTATGGCTGTAGCTAGAATGGCACTGCTCTGGGATAAACCTCTGATGGTATAAGGCTGAACTTTTCCATCTGAGTGCTACACAGTAGGGAAAAGCTCTGCTGAACAGGGCTGAGAATTGGCCTGTGGTAATGGCATGTGGTGAGGGGGGAGGAAGCACGACATTTTTCATTCACTGCTGCTTTGTAAGGAACAAGTCATGTCAGTAGCTTCTTGCTGGCTTTTTCTCCACCCCTCATCTAGTTGTTTCTTCCTCAGCCATGGCCTCTACCCTGCTGTGTGGAGAGGGAGTACTGATATTGTATATGGAAAAAGGAGACATTTGCAGAGCTACATGTATGAAAACAGTGGACTAAGCTAATTTTACAATATTTCTTATGAAATAGATGAAAATTCAGGAAAATTAATTCATCTCCTGAAGCATGGTAGCATACTGACTGTGGAGAGAGGTGCATTCAGTACACTGGGGAGTCTGGAACATGTTCAGCCCACTTAAAATAGTGGCATAATTACTGCTATCAGTCTATTCAGGCAGCGGTTTGTCTAATATTCTGCATGGACACGGTTCTTTTTTTTTGGTTTTGCTTCGACCTTTCTCACTTTACACACACTTTCCATGATTTACAAGAAAATTTCATCTCCTTCAGTCTCATGCTATTGCAGCAGAAACAATAGGGGTTCGTTTATCCCTCCAATTCACAGAGCAATGCTTGCAGTAACCCCTGGAGATTTCTGTAGTAAGCAACCTGAAACACTTGAAAGGGATATAATCCGAGAGGGGTCAGTGTTCATGGCTGAAAGCTTAAACAATATATTAAGCTGGGCATTTTGTTGAGAAAAAAAAGATCTGCTTGTATTTAATCTGAACTGAATTACTATTGCCACATTGTGTGCAATGACTGAAAATAGTGTATTAAATAGCAAGGTCGACTCTGTAAAGCAGATAGTATCTCTGTTAATAAATACATACTTCCTGCCTTGTATTTACCTGGAACTAATATTAATTCTTGTAATTCAGGAGCTAAGTATCCATCTTCCTTTGTGTCTAAAGGTGGGAACCAGCCACTTTACTTTTGGCTGCCTGAGAGTCAAACCTGGAGGGAGTTGAGATTAAGGTATAAGAAAGAAAGGTGAATTCCAAGTAAGGGGAGGTATTTGAGTAAGCAAGTTATATCTCTTGGTCCCAGTTTCCCAGAGGCAGACAAAGAGTTTCTGATACATACTTTTCCTGAGTGATGCTCCCCTCCAGGCTCCGTATGCTGGTCCTGTTTTCTCATTGTTGTGAATGTCAGTTTAAATCTCCAACTTCCATGTGGATATTCACATTTGAATACTTAAGATGAGTCCTGTGTCTCCCACCCCTAGCATTAAGAACCTAACATCTAGATGGAACAGTATGAAGTGCCTGAATAGATAATGTCATTTTCTGAATGCTGTCCTAATCATTAGTGGCTGCTTCATGGCACTGAAAGTAATAAGACTTCTGCAGAACAGAATACAGAGGAACTAGAAAATTCTCTCTTGAGAGGAGAAATTAGTGTCAATATCTCCTTTCATCCTGGCAAGGTTTCTTATATTGGTTGGTACTTTCTAGTTGCTATCAGCAGTATCAAAAGACACAAAGTTATGTAAAAGAAGTTCCAGCCTTTGCCCAGGTATCTATAGCTTTCATTCCTGCTGTGCTATGCTGTATTCAAAGTTAATTGGATGACCCGGTTTTAAACCTGAAATACAGTATGAACCTAGAGACTATCAGTGCAGTTGTAAGTTGTTTGAAGAGCAAACATCTCCAGTGTTTGGTACAAAAAGCTGGAGGCCAAAACAGCGTGTTGGAAGCATATTAGCAGTTAATGACTGAAAAGAGAGGTGACCAGTGGAATGGGAATGTATACAATAACCATATAATAAAAATCAGATTTTTTCCAGTTTAGTCAAATTCTACATCATGAGAGACTGGTATGAGGACAGTTTGAGGGACTCTGTTCACCATTCCCCTGCATTGCAATTAAGCATCATCCTGCTTCTTTCCATATGCCATTTAGTGTTCAAAATAGATCAAGTGAGCTAAGTTACCTTTACAAACTAAATCGGACTGTATGCTTTGTATTTCTGTTTCATTCATCATGTGCTTTTGAGGCCTCCTCATGTTCTTGTTAATAATTCAGCCTTTGCCTATTCTAGGTTTATTGCTCAGAGAGACAGTACCTTTTGCTGAGTTGAGCATATGGCTAACAGGAGCTATGTCAGGTAAGGAATGCAACCTTTAGTTTTTCACCTTATTCTCTTTTGTTGTTAGTCAGCTTTGGAATAGAACTATAATGCAGTCAGGTTTGTAACAACTGTTAGCTTGGGTAGCCTGTTACTTTGATATAGCTGGAAAAATGCCAAAGATCTCAAGTGTCTTGAAGACTTTGCTTTTTCTGTTTCTTGTTGCAACAGATGAGAACACAGCAAGTCCTGAAGCAAACTGGATTAGGTAAGAAAGAGTTTTTAAATGTCTTCATTTGTAGCACCCTGGAGAAAAACGTGTTGTTCTGACTCCCTTCCACAAAATAGACAAGTCCTTGTCTCATTTTGCTGACATGTCATAATTGTTTTACAGATGTCAGCTGGTAGCTGGGGACTGTTCCTCTGCTTGGAGCTGTATTTATTAACCTTTTTATTTTTTTCTTTCTCATGTAATGAAATTAGGCTATTGAGCCAGGCAAAATAGCTGATTCCTGATTTCATCTTAATGCCAAGAACACTGTGAAAGTTATGGAGAACATGTAATTAAATGTAACAGTTACTGACAGTTTTTGCTTTGCAATGTGGCCTTCATAGTTTCTGTAACAGCACAGCTATACTTGATAGGTTGCACTAGAGGTGTAATTCCATTCGCAAACATTCCCTAAGGGTAGAACTGCCCTTGTGATTTTGGGCTTTTTCAGCCCCTTCTCTTTTTACTGCCATTCAGAAACTACTTGCTGGTGAGAGACTTTTGAACTGAGAGGTATGTGACACGATGAAAAACAAATCTCTGTGTCTGGTAAAATTCTTAGGCATATTTTTTAGGTAACTCTTTAGTCTCACTTCTGAAAGAAGATTCAGTGCTTAGTTTCTACAGGCCTTACCTGTTGGCTTCCTTCAAAAGAGTGATTGTTATAAACCGTACCTTAAAGGCTGTTAGTCTTGACTTATGAGTTTATAGTGTTGATAGTTATGATGTGGGGCAGTGCCTAGAGCATTGGAGGAGGAATAAGCTTTTACAACCTTGATACAATAAGAAAGGATGGATTGTGAAGAGCGCAGCCTGTACTGCTTTCATTATAACTCCTGTCTGAAGAATTGACTCATGGTATACGTTTTCCTGCTTGGGTTCTTTGCCAAAAAAATAAAATGGTATCTTTCTTTCTCATCAGGATTCATGGCCCTGTCAGTGTCAACCTATTGTGAAATGAAACCTGGGGATTTCATTATCAAAAATTTTAAAAAGAAAAATCAATTCAGTGAAAATTGAGGTAACAATTTCCAGCTAAGAATTTGCATATTGTAAGTGTTAGCTCTTTTTAAAAAAACCCAAAAATTCTTGCATGGGATACTTATGTATGTGTATAGTAACAAGAATAGCTCTTTTTAAGTCATTGTGATAATGGAGCTAATGACAAGACAGTTGGCACTGTCGCGCTAAGGTGATCTTCACCCTTGCAAGACAAAATGTAGTTAGATTAGCACAATTTTTGCAGAGATACGCAGTTATCCGTGTGTATAAAAGATTTAACTCCTGTTAGCCAGCAGATGCCTGTGTCCTTGACAAAGCTGCTTTTGCAAGACAGATATATCTATAGAATGCACAGTGATTTGTAGTATATGCCGCAGCGTCTTCTCCAAAATGCTTTGTGACTTGAAAACATAAATGTTTTGGGGACTACGTGGAGGATCTTGTGGAGTGTAGTGATGATACCTTTACTGGTAAGGCTGTCCTAAGCCCAAGGTGTATCAGATCGTCATAGTACCAAGTAAACCTTCTGCTCTGTCCTTGACACAGTTCCAGCTCAATGGAGGCTGTACTGAACTTGTAGGTATGCAGTTGTGCCTTACTTTTGCTGCCTTCCCAGCCTTTCCTCTTTCTTACATTTGGACCCAGGTGTGGGGGTCTCAAGTAAAACTTTTTAACTGCAGTCCTGTATCTCCTTGTTCCAAGTGTTCTATTTTCTACCTGTGGCTTTCAGGAGAGAGAAATTTTTTGCAGAACAGTTTTTTAGAAGGACTCTGTGTCACTAATAAGCAGCATATTGTAAATGTTTTGGTAAAGACTTTATAATATCCTACCGGGGGGGGGGGGGTATCCTGCAAAGGAGGAGGGCACTTGTTTTACCATGGGCTGCTTCAGTACAGCTGTAAGGCAGACACTGAATATTAGAGATTTGAGATTCATATGGAAATGATGTGTTGTGTGTAAAAATAGGTATAAGAAGGTAGGGGCATCTCTGGCTCTTTTTTTGTGGATAATAGAGGAAAATATAGAAATATTTAAGGAACATTTTTTCCTGGCACTGAAATCTAAAACAACAGAAAATGCTGCTTAAAACAGTTTGAAAGCGTGCTGTCTCTGCTCTTTGTGATTTCCTGGGTAGGGATAGAACTAGAAGAGTGGTCCTGATCCCAAAGGGAATCTCAACTCTACATTTAACTACTTCTTGGAAAGATAAAAATCCCATCCATAGTTTTGTTTCATAAATACTTCCCTGCACAAGCAGAATTTACTGAACTCTTCCAGGTGGAAAGTTTCCTGATTTCTAGCAGTGTTTTCTGCTACTTCTACCCTTAGCTTAGGCATTGTGCAAATGTGATAGAAAGAGGGAAATGGTTCATGGTAGTTCAGCTGTAAGAATAATTTGTTCTATTAGTCTTTGGTGACCAGTACTGTTGACAGTTCTCATCTCTTCCGTGGTCTTCCTACTTCTACTATTCTCTGTTACCCAGCCTAGCATGAACTGAAGGGTGGAAATGAACTGTGGTTAATTTGGGCCTGAAAGATAGACAGGACAAGCATTTCCAGTAACCCTCTCTCTTTCCCTCTCTTTCTCCTTTTTTTATTGTTAGTAAGTATGTACAGAATATATACAGAATTTTAACACAAAGTAAGAATTACTATGAACAAGAAAAAATGAAAATGGAGAAGTTGCTTAGTGTGGTGCAGTGATTTTTCAGAGAAGAGGTTGCCTGTTAGGATTAAGGTGGCCTGAAGGTCAGTCCTCTGAACATACCAAGACTCTGGCTGGTGGTAGAAAATGATTTTCATGCAAACGCTTAGCAGCTCACTGCAGATTTTGCAAAATCTGCGATCTTACTGAGGCATTTGTTTTAAAAAACATTTTTAACAGCTGTTATTCCATATAGGTGAGGTTTTTTATTTAGAAAAAGGAGAAATTGTTGCAAAGTTCCCTGTATGAGTTACTGCATACTTTTTAATACCTTAAAAAGTGTTAAAACCTGCAGGTATAGAGAGAGCAGACGTTGTTCTCCTTCAGGGTTCTTCAGGTTTCTGATCTCTGAATATGTTCCTGGGCCATCTGTATGTAACTGACCTCCTCTCTGCCATGGGGCAATCCTGTCATGTTGTAGTACGTCCATACAACTTGTCACTGAGCTATTTGATACATCATTCTGTTTCTCTACAGACTTGGTATAAAATCTGTTCTGAAAGAAAAAAAGAAGCGCCTTATTTCTGATATTGAAAGAATGCAATATTGCCTTTGATAGCAGTTTTCCTGCATACATGGGAAATTAACTTAGTCTGAGTGTGTAAAGCAGGAGGAGTTGTACAGCGTGTAGGGTGGGATGGCAGTTTTCATGTCTCCTGGTATATTTTTTACACTATATTTTAAACCTACTGGAGGGGTAAATGATAGATGTGATTAATTCCAACTCACTTGAAAGAAGAGGGCATGTTCAGTGCACATCTCTTGTTGTCTCCACTTGTTCCCTCATCATTTCTGTCAGTAGTTACATGGATGATCTTTATAACTTGTGTTTAGCCTGTGAAATGGATATAAAGACCTGTCAGAGTACCTTTTCTAATACATTTTCTTCTGAGGAAACAATCCTAACGTAAATGTCACTTGTGGTATGAGCAACTGTAACAGCTGGAGCATTGAATTAATGGTCCTGAGAGGCAAGCCAGGAGAGATTATGAGATAAATATGGTAGATGTAGTACATAATTCAAAAAATTTCCTGTGATTAAAAATGAATT
>QWTY01018501.1:8919-38906 GCA_008033365.1 Pseudorectes ferrugineus | reverse complement strand
ATTAGAAGGATCAAGATCCAAAAGAAGAAGTAATGTGAATTATGCATATGCTGATAGGTTTCAAAGATTCTTGAACAATCTTTATAAACAGTAACAGAGTTCTCCTGCCATTTCATGCAAGTCAAATTTTACTACTGGCCGCTGGAGAAGAAGAGTCACGTGAGATGGATCATACAGGCATTTCTTAAACGTGAAAATTTCACTGACATGCTGATGTAGCATCTTGGACAGAGATGGTATGTTTTTGAAGAGGCAACTGCACGCCCCCCTCTTTTTCAGTTGCCATAAAAATATGGAAAATTAACCACAATTAATATTAGCATGCTCTGAAAGTTTTAACCCCACAAAAAACAAAGATAATGCAATGTTAATTTTTTCAGACCTCTGCTACCTCAACCTTGCTGTATTCATAAACAGATTAAAAGATAATAATTTGCATACAAGACGTACATGGACTTCTCCAGCATATGAACAACTGATTTCAGACAAGTGCTATATGCGGAACAACATTTCAGGTAAAAGAATCTGTCACTATGGCAAGTAACATAATTCATTCATTTTCAACATTGGCACAACATGACAAATCAAGAATAGCAGGAAAGCTTTTTTTTTCATGTCCTTGAAGCAGGCATCAAGCATTTGTTTTGTTTTAACATTAATTAAGCCAAATCTGATAACGTGTTTTAATTACACAGCACAAACTACTGTTCATATGAAGTACCCTGCTGGTAAAAATGAAGGCCCTCATTCAAGAAATTGCTTAATCATGTGCATAAATTCCTTTAAATTTAGGACAGAAAATTTCTTTGATTAAAAATAAAATGTCAAGGTTCTACCAGTGATTGAAGAGGCCACTTCCACTGCACAGACCCTAAGTATGTTTCATAAAAACATACTCTTAGTTTTACTTAAAATAAAAACACAGTAAATGAAAGAATCAGATTACCCGCAATCTAGCAGGTTCTGATGAGCTGGCAATAAACACATTTATCCATGCATACATAGCAT
Organism: Pseudorectes ferrugineus; assembly: GCA_008033365.1. Lineage (NCBI taxonomy): Eukaryota > Metazoa > Chordata > Aves > Passeriformes > Pseudorectes > Pseudorectes ferrugineus. Next base: position 37,898 of record QWTY01018501.1, on the reverse strand, counting down.
TGAAATTGTACTATTTTAAAATAATATTTTAAAGTTCATCAAGACTTACAGTGGGAAATGTATTGTTTCCTCTCAAATTTACTTTTTCAAAAGAAATTAAAGTTGAAAAAACTATCACCATCAGTGATTAAGAAATAGCACAAATTATTACTAATTTTTAGACTTCATCATTGCCTTTTCCACCTTAGCAGCAACGACTAAGCAGTTAAGGTTCTAGCGTCAGACAAAAAAAAAAGTATTTGTTTCATTGCATGATTAGTAAATTGCAAATACCGAATACAAAAAACTCTACTTACAGCATACAGAACTGGATTTCTTGTCTTTTTTTTATTAAATACGCATAAATTACTGTTGTCTGACTACATATATTTGCACAAACATTTTGAAATAATATCTAACATGATAAAATACTATAGGTATCTACTTGTTTTCTTTGTGCTTTAGTCTACATCTTCCTATTAATTGCAACTTTCTCAGCTAATTTTAATGATCCTATTCCTATATGAAATTAAATCAACACATACCAAAATTTTAAAGTTCCTGATGTTTACTACATGATACCAGCAGGCTGATTTAAGATGCTATTTCTTAATCCAGACAACAATCTCTAGATTCCATAGGGTTTCAGATTAGCAGAGGTTTCCACTTGTTTTCTTCTTTAAAATAGCAGAATACTGTATTAATAATACTTAAGAGTCACAACATGTTCCCAGAAAAGACATAAGTGGAGAAACACTTTTATTTCTATCTTATTAAATGAAGTAATAATTTTCACAGCATCCATCTGCTCAAAACTTAATATCAGAGAGATGTTAACGTGGATATGTCCATAAAAGCTCTGGGAACTGATAAAACAGGAAATAAATTTCTTAACTATTTTTAATTTTTAGCCAACACTTTCATCTGCTTCTCAATCCATCAAAATCTAAATAGAGCTGTATTTTAAAGAAATAGAAAAAGTATTAATTTTGAATCCTTAGAATACCGCACTGTTTAAGTTTTCCATGTTATGAACTAGATAGTGTCTCTATTTTAATGAATTATGAGCCCTTTGCCTGTTAAGTTGTCCTTGATCTAAAGATTATGCTCCCGCTAAAGGTACATTATACAAATGTCTATATTCAGTCATCTTTTGTCAATGCTTTACTATCCATTTAAAAGATCAAGATCAACATAAAGGTAATAAAATGATACATAATAGCAGACAGTTATGTTCTCTGTACTTTACTTATCAGTTCTAACTAAGATGTCTTTATCAAAAGGTTCATTTTCATGCAGTAGTGAGTTTATATCAATCAGTTATCCCTTACACCTGTCAGAACGTTCCTACACCCAGATAAATGTGACTGTTATCAGATACTGGTAGAAGGATAATGTAAAACTGCTTTATGAAAACTATTCTTTATTACGGCTCCACAGATGTTTCCTGTTATAAATATCCTACATTGTAACAAACAATACTAATAGCATTCTATGAATAAAGAACTAAAGAAGAAAAGTCCCCTCAAGATACAGCCCTTCAATGCCAGAAACAAATTTATCACTACACTGTCAGCATTTTGTAGTATATATAGAAATCACCACATATGCAAAGCACCAAATGTATTCTTCATACATTTTTCAAAACAATAAAGAAAATTCATGGAAAAAAAAAAGTTCAGTTATCGTGGTCAAATCGATTAAGTGGAACTGAGTGAGCTGTATTATACCAATAATTCTAAAGCAAAGTTCCCCATTAACTAAGGGGTATTTGTTTAAAAAACTAAGGGCACAATATCCTCCTACACACTTGCATACGATGGCTTTTTTTTTTTAATATTTCAATTCAATTACAATAAATCTGCACCTATACTAAAGGATATGTGGGACATATTTTCTTCTTCTCATGTGAAAATGTAAGAAATTAGATAGAGGTAAATTGAAGCAGCCATGATTCAACAGTGTAATCAGAGTATCAGAACAGAATACAAAAAACTAATACATTTTTAATCTATTGAAGCCTCAGTACCTTAGGACTTCAAAAGTTTTGGGCTTTTTTATTTACTCATTCTGGTAATAAATACATTTTTCCAAAGCTGAAATCAAGCTCTTTCTTCACGGAATAACAATTTGTATTCAAAATTTTATACAAAACCTGTTTGACCACACCATCCCACAGATATAAAATTTAAAATTTAGTCTTTCTAATACATCATATTTTCATTGCTGGTTGTGAGGCAATGCCTGTGAAAGAACAGTGCAGAAACATGATATCAAATTCTTAATAAATTAACTAATACAACAGTAGGTTCAAGAAAGCTTCTAACCCAATATTAGGGCAAGAGACATTTAGAAAGTAGTTAAGTAAACATTAAGTTCGCCGCCTATTTAGCCTAGAGGAGAGACAACTTGAGAGGGGATTTTATCAATGCATGCAAACATCTCGGGACAGGTTTCAAGAGGATAAGGCCAGACTCGTTTCAGAGTGGTGTGCAGAGACAGAACAAGGGGCAATGGGGCACAAATTGAAAGACAGTAAGTTCCCTCTAAATATGAGGAAAACCTTCTTTGCTTTGAGGGTGCCAGAGCACTGGAACAGGCTGCTGAGAGATTGTGGAGTCTCCCTATCTGGAGACATTCAAAATCCGCCTGGACGTGATCCTGTGTAACCTGCTCTGGGTGACCCTGCCTTGGCACAGGGGTTGGACTGGATGATCTCCAGACATCCCTTCCAACCCCAACCATTCTGTGATTCTGTAACTAGAAATAGATGAGGTAAGCAGTACTGCATTTTAATTTTGTATCCACGTGCTGTGTATATAATTTTTTTCAAAAATCTCTTTTGCTCAATTATTGTTTTGGCTGCTTTGAAACAATAGTTACAAGAAGACAAATTTTTTTCATGTCCTTGCAACTTTGTTTGTAGGTATCTGTGAACAGATCTTCTAAGGTTATGTTTCATAACACTTTCTAAGTGAATCATAGCAGGTATTCCTATATTGCCTACAGCAGCAGCAGCTGTCTTTTGCCAATGGCAGTTGCATAGCAGCTTACAGCCTCTGTAAATCATCTGCTCTACAATAGTTATAAATATTCCATTTAAAGAGCATCTCAAAACAAAACTGTTATATTGTACCAGCTAGATGTCCACAATGGGTAACACAACCCACCATGACACTGCAAAACAGTTACCTTAGCAATGTCAGTAACCTGATTTCTAATGGTCTTTACTTTCAGTTTAGATGGCCACTGAACAAGCAGGTAATCCATGATGTTTGAATTCAAAATACACCAAAACTGACTAGCAAAGGGGGTCTAACTTTTGATCTTTATATTCCCCGTGCCTTTCTTGAAAGAGGTCAAGAACTTTTTTCTTCTCAGATACATACTAGTATCTCTGGGATCTGCCAGCTATTCCCATGACTCATACCTTTCAGAGCTGTTGCCAAGTCTACCTGGCGCCAGCCAAGTCCTATATGATGTAGGCAAGTCAAGAGTCGTTAAAACCACCAAATTGTGTGTATAATTACTACATTTTGATTACTCAACAAATGCTTCAAACCTAACACCTTCAAATGCTTCTAACCTAACACTTCTGCATATCTGCCATTTGTCAGTGTTAATGAAAACAAAGCTACGAATCACACCTTCACAAACCTTTCCATTCTATGCAGCACCCAAGCACACTGATAGTGCTGGTCTCCCTTTTAGCCAGCACCTGAAAGCATTACCAATGCTGTAGGTTGAAGAGGAGAACTCTTGGAGCATTTTCACAAGACTGAGGGCTGTGGTTTTGCCATTTGGATCCAATTGTGCAGTATGAATTTTATTTATTTGTGCTTAACAGAATTAGAGCTAATTTATATTGTTTTAAATGGAAAAAATCACCAAAACAGGATCACCAGCTGATTTTCTTTTACATATTTTGGAAGCTACTTGTTCTGATTACCTTTCACACCAGTTTGTGGAACATTATAAATACCAATAAAATCTACTAATTCTACTTTTACTGATGTGAGTATTCACATTGACTAAACAGCTGTAAGGCTGTAACTATAGTATGAGATACAATGTGTCTGAAATCAGTGAGATTCTTAGTTATTGAAGTTATGCACATAGGGAACTCTTCCCTCATCTTCATCACATGCATGTTTCCAAAACTCTGAGAGAAGTGAAGTAAGGAGAGAGGGATCATGAAAAGTAATGTAACTTGCTATGCATTCGGGATATGATCAGACCCTTATTGGATTTATTCAGGTTCCTTCTGTGTGTCCCACACTGCTTGGGTCTGATTCTCAGTTTTGACAATAGTAATATTGTAATATTGGTGGGTTATACATTACAAACACCATTAGAAAATGCTAATCTGGCATTAAATAACAAATTAAAAAATGAGTAGCCACTGGCACTGGAAGTACATACAAGCACCACAGCACAGCTAACTAGGAGAATGAAAGACCAATTCTAATATCAGTGTATCTTTTCCAAAGCCAAAGGAAACAACCCAACAGAGATAATTTTCAAAAACATATATACAAACACGCTTATCCACTGAAATTAGTACTGAGAGTATACATGAAGTAAGATTTAAGCTACCTGCTTTGTTTTTTGCTAAACTAAAATTCATTTTTTATGTGAAGACATGGGACACTATGACCTATCTATGAAAACACTTAAATCACTGGAAAAAATTGTCCAAAATTGCCCATATCTGTTATAATACCTTCAAACTTCTTTAAAATTCAGGGTTCTCCTAGAATTTCAATTAAGAATCTGCTTTAATCAACCATCGCTGGTAACAATTCAGATAGAGTTCTTTCATATGCTCAAAATGCAACTGCCATATTAATCCAGCTTATCATGATTTTGTAAATATTATAAAAGCATCTCCATTGTCAGTTATGAGCAGATTATTAGGTGGCTTCTGACACTTTACCATCGCCAGTATCACCTACAATAACTTTTCAAAATCCTTTACATGTGACGCGTATGTCATAGGCTGTCAATATTACTCTATGCAAGAACACATTCCATGTCTGCAATCCCATCAAGACAAAATCAAATGCTAAACCAAGCAACTCAGTAGCACTTACCTCTTCAGAAGTGAACATACTGAGGCCTAGAGAAAACGTGATCAATCAGATAATGCACGCAAATCAAGACACATACTCCAAACTTCTGAAATAATACGTTCCAGTGAGTATGGTTGCTTATTGTTCCCCATCTAAAAGCTGCACACATTGAAAAATTGCTAAGTTCAACAAAACTAGATTCAATTTTTGTTTGCTGCAACTTGTTACATGCAAAGCTGAAACAAGATGGACTCACAAGGCAGCTGAAGAAGTATAGACTTGTAACTTCACCCCACAAAATAGTGTTACACTTAAAACTTACCAAAACTAACTTTTTATTGTTAAAATAGAGAAGTAGAATCAAAAGTGAATTTGAACAGAAATTGGCTGTAAATACAGTGGTTATGGTTGAAGTACAGGAGTATAGGAGCATAGGAGGCACAAGGCAGATCTAGTCTGTCGCAGTATGGTTTAGTGGGCATAGTGGTATTCAGTCAAAGGTTGTACTTGACCTTGGAAGTCCTTTACAACCTTAATGGTTCTTTGATTCTAACTCAGAATCATTGAACTTTTTAGTTTGAAAGGGACCTCTGGAGGTTGTCTAGTCCAATCCCTGCCCAGGGAAAAAATAAAAAGAACACGTCAGGGCCTTGTCTAGGTGAGCTTTCAACATCTTCAGGGTTAGAAAACCCTCTACCATGCTGAGCAGTATGTTCCAGTGTTTAATGACTCTCATGGTGACTTTATTTTCCCTGCTATCTATGGATAGAATTCTACTTATTGCAACCTAGGACTTTGGTTCCCTTGTCCTTTTGCAGAATCCCCCTGAAAAAAGTCTTCACTAGTGTCCCCCTTGAGGTAGCTGGAGACCTCAACAAAATCCTCCCTTTTCCTTCTGATGTTAACGCTGAACAGCCCAGCTCCCATGGCCCAATTGCACAGGACGTGCTCCAGCTCCCAGCCACCATGGTGGCCTTCCCTGCACTCCCTCCACTACTTCTCTCAAACTGGGGAGCCCAGAACTGGACCAAATGCTCCAGTCTCACCAGTGTTGAAGAGGAGAGGAGAACAATTACTTTTCTTGACATACTGGCTACACTTGATAATCAAGTGTAAGGTGGCCATCTTCACTGCAAGAGCATGCTGGACATTGACTGACTCCAGTTAGTTCCCAGACTTCCTCTCTGGGAAATTAGTAAGACTCTCAACTAACAAACAGGAAGTTTACTTTTACTCACTGATTGAGGAAAACAAAAATTTTTATGTTACTTTTGACTGGGAAAAAGGATGGATTTTGAAAGAAAATATATCAGGAGGAGTGGACTAAAAATTCTCATTCCAGTGGAAATTCAGTCAGATGGTAAATAAGCCCAGACGTGTAATCTAGAGGCTGAGGGATTCAAGCAGTGCGGAGATCTTTCTGCTCCCTCCACAGCCAAGGACAGGCACAGCAGAATGATTCTGATTCTTTGGGACTGGAAAAATTGGTGGCTTCTCACTCCATGCAAACCAGGACAGCGATTCTTCTCCCCTAGACCTGGTCAGCTAAAAGCTAACCTGAGTCTGAAATGACCTGGTAACTATACTGGTAAATAAACCATATCATTTTAAGTATCTGGTTGGGATGCCAAAAAGCACAACACAACTAAAATCACCTTCTTCCCAAAACCACACCAGGGTAACAATTTGACGCTTGCACAAAACCCTGCCCTGGTGAGTTTAGCAGTACATACACATCCATTTAAACTCCGTTTGCGGAATGAATCTAGTCATGCGGAATTGGCACTGTGCTAAGGATGTCAATTCAAATTCATAAATGCTGAAAGCCAAATCAAGATCTGTAAAAACGTCCTTTTCAAGGAGATCTTATAATTACCTCTCACAATTACAGCAGATATATTGGGCCTGATTCCTCTCACAAGACTAAATTCATGCTTTGCAGAGAATCCATATGTATTTCCACTTAAACAATTTCTTTGTTATAAACTTCATGCAGACCTTCTTGAAAAAAACTACACATTGTAGGCAATGAATCTGATGCAAATTGTAGCATATTACAGTTTGTTAAATATGATTACAGAGACATTTTATCTGGTGGAACTCTATTTGTGTCTCATAATTGTAAAGTCAAAGATCTCCCTTTTCTTTCACCTTCATCCGTCCTTTTTACTTTTAAGATCAAAGTTCGTGTTCATATTTAACATAGAAAGAGCAAGTAAATAAAAACAGTATACAGAGAATAAAATACATGTGCCATATATGCACATTTTCTAGCTAAAGGCTTCAAAATTCTTGCATGATTTTCTACAATTTCCTTAGGAAGAAATATAACAAGACAGATAAATGAATACATATGTATTAAACTATATATGTAGTACACATATAGATAAATAGCTTCATATGGAAAGAAATTAAAGCTTTCAATGGCTGAGCTACCGTATTGGCTTATTTCCCTAGGGAGGTTACTGGTCTTTCTATTAAAATGCATCCACTAATAAAACCAATCCAAGTGTATGTAAACTAGCTCAGTATAAAAGTTGGGACTTTTTTTCATTTGTCTCTAACTATCACTTTTATTTCACAAATGGAAGTCACTAGCCAGAATGGAGTCTCTAGGCAAATAACAGTAAGCAATAATTCAAAGCTCATTATAAAGCATTATAAAAGTCTATATGGTAAACACAAAGCCGTCTGAAATGGCTCATACAGGATGTATAATGCTGACATTGCTGGATCATCTTCCTTCCCCACCTTTTTGCTAGTTCATTACCAGACATGGGGTCATTACTGGAGCTGCTTATTTAAGTTCTTGAAGGGACTCATACACCCTTTTGTTGACACAGTCACCATTTGAAGTTTGTGAAAAGAAAATGTCAGCATTCAGATAAAATAATTGAAGAAAGATGTCTTCTGACACCTGTCTTTAAAACATAAAAGGGCTGCAAATTACTTACAATTCTGAAAAGGACACATACCTAGGTTCCATTTTAGCAGAGGAGAACGGGAGCATAGAAATGAAAATTATTTTACCTCTTGCTCTTCCCTTTATTTTTCTTCAACTGTCCAATAATACATGTCATTCACACTGCAATTTTGTATCAAATATCCATTCAAACTTCCTACTTAAGCATTTGCCAGACCTGTTAACTGTGTCCTGATAATTACAGACAGCAATCATCTATATTTGGACAGTGGTCAGCAAATATATTCTTTTCCAAATATGCTGCTCTTCATGCCAGTTCTACTTTGTCTTTCCCTCTCCCCAACAAACAATTTGAGAATTCATCTGCTTGTTAGGATTTTTAGAGTGCGCGCTCAGTTACAAATGCCTTATGCTTTCTCTTTATTCCCTATGCACGTCTCTGGCAATACACAAGGGCTGCAACACATACCACAGTAACCATGCTGGGTGAAACCAAAGACTCACCTACCCAGATATCCTGTCCCTTGTGATGACCATCACTAGCTGCCTAAAGGAAGATTTCTAGAAAAGGAAAACCATGCAGTGATACAGTACCAGGAGGATACATTCCCAGCCTCCAGTAATTTGAACCTTGTGCAGTGGTCTTTTACCATCTCGGATGGATTTTTCTTACCTAAACTTTAATTGTAATTTTCTGAAACTCTATCAGTTTTTGGCACATGCAATGTCCTGTGGCAGTATATCTAGCAACTTAAGTATTGATTATATGAAGCCGGGGGTTTTTTGTTAAATTTACCATCTGTTAGTTTCATTTGATGACGTCTAGTTCTCTTACTAGAACAATGTTCCCTTCTCACTACACTCCCAGTTTTACAGACCTCTGTCTTAGCTTTCCTCCCTTGTTCTCTCTCTCCTCAACCACAGTGATCTTCTCTTTAGCCAGAGAAGTTCTAACATTTAATGTTTAATATAATATCACTTCCCTTGGTTGCCATATTGTTTATGAAGATACTGGAAAACACAGATCAGTATTGAAGTCTCATGGTGGTCTGTGATAAGACATTTCCCAACGAGCAAACAAAACAAATAAAAAACGGTCTGTTTCCTACTTTTTAACCAGCTATTTTCTGAATGACCCACGGCAACATAATTTCCCTGAGAAACCTTGATATTTTTTTTGTGAATCCAAGTAAGTTTTATCAACTGGACAGCCTTTTCCTGCATATTCACCAATCTTTTACAATGGCCATCTACCAAGAAGCTGTATTGACTGTTGTCCAGTACATCATATTTATCTAATGCCCATAGCAATATTCTTTCTACTTATTTGTGAAGTATAGATCCAGACTTCCAAGTCTGTTCTCTAACATCCTTAAGGACCCTTTTTGAGTATCATATTTGCCACTATTACACCAACACTGGTAGAGTTTTAAGCAGGAGGTTACAACTTTGAATTAATTGTTCAGCTATTTCATACCTGACTTCCCCTTAAAATAGAATGCCACAGGTCTCTTGGGATTCATCTTGCCAGTTTGTCTCACACTTTCTTCTACTGAAATTCTTGTATAGCTCTTTATTTAAGCTCCCAGCTACGCAGGAACATCCAGAGGAAGCACGCACTGCTGCACTGTGACACAGGCCACTTCTCCCAGCAGTTCTCCACACCCGCTCACAGCTGACTTGAAGAGGTCTGTCTCAGAGATGAAAGGGTGTGCAGGGACTCCTCTATACCTACTCATTAAGCAGAAGAGAACAATTTTCTTTACCCTTCTCCACGTTCTTGCTACTACTTCTGACCTTTTCTTTTGGTGGTATTTACAGGAGTTACAGGCTAGTAGAAAATCACCTGAAGGGACTGGTGGTTTGGCCATGGAAACACTACCAAGTAACACAGACAAACTCAATCAGTGAAATAAGGCTGAAGAAACACATCTTGCACAACTTCACTGCCTGCATTTCTGAAGTTTGCTCAACTTTTGCTCACATTTCAAGCAGATTCTCGCCACATTCTTAACAGCTAATTTAAAACAGGTGTGAGAGGAACAGGATCAGTACCCTTATTCCAAAGACAGCTGGGAATAGCAGGCACTGTTGCAGAACACTTTTATCTTAGAATTCTGCTTGCTAAATGTTATTTACAACCTTCTGTGTTATTTATCATTTTATCTCATTATGTATTGTCTAGAGATGCAATTTTCAAAATGGGGTGGGAACACCTTGTTTTAGTGGAATTAGATTTAGCATTTAAAACATTCATATAGCAAATCAAAGTTTAATGAACTCTTCTGCAGACACTGTTTATTTTTGGAAAAGTTTTAATAACTTTTCCTGTAATTAAAAATAGCATACAATATCAGAAGCCAGCAGCAATTAAAGGTAATCAAATTTGGGAAATTCTGTAGGAAGTACAAAAAAGATCTGTAGATATTTTGTTCAATGCTTATTATCAGCTGAAGTACTGTTTGCTTCACAAAACAGAACAATGCTTATCATTAAAACACAAAAACATTTCTACTAAGTTCTTTGCCTGATTTTCTTCTTTCATAAAATGCACTCCATGTGAAACAAGTCTTCAAAAAAACAAGGCCTAAAAAACCCTACTACTCAGGGTGCCTTTGAGGATATTTAATTAAAATCTAATCCTGCATTCATTAAGGCTCACATAAATTAAGCTGTCATTCATAAGATTTATGGATTCTCATTTGCATATTGCATACAATTCATCAATTACTCAAGTATGAAAGGAGCACATTTCCCTTGGAGCTGCATGCTACCCTGCCAACATTTGAAATGAGGGAAAGAGCAAGACTGTCAGGCATTCACACAAACTTTCTTCCAAATGTCTGCGCCTTGATTAATCTAATTTTCTAGCTATTCCTTACAAGATACAACAACAGCACTTCTGCAAATTTCTATTATTTCTCCTGTCTTCATCATAAAATCTTCTTGTCTTTTACTAATACTTCATGTCTGACTGATTATTATTTGTTTGCTAATGATATGGCATGAATGTTTTCTTTATATAAACGCATAAAGCACGCATCAGAGCTAAAATAAAATGATTAGTATTTTCAGGTTTTGATTTTTCTGTTTAACATCACTAATTTGCTTAGCTGAGCTTAGTAAAGAACCTAAGCAATGAGAAAAAACATCAAATTATAAATCTACCATTTAAAACAGCCATCAGTATTGAGCCAGAATATTTCTCTTGGTGTGTAATGGTAATGTACACATAATTAAACTATTAAAATTTAACGTTAAAATATAATTAAGAAAAGACAACAAATGTTTAATGTGAAAAATCAGCTTATTCACAGATGCTGTAGTGTGTACCTGACTGCAGTTCTGAAAGTTGTAGGCAAAGTAGGGATACAGGTTAGGGTTTTTTTGTTGCACATAAAACATGCTGTGTTAATTCAATTGTCTTCTCTAGGGAGTTAATCTTAATTTTGGTGGCACAACTAGGAAGTAGCAGTCTTTGCTTGCCCAGTCTCTGGATACCTTCCAACATGCATGTGATCAGGTGCTGAATTTAATACACAACACTCACTCATGTCTGGGAGTTTCTAAATTAAAATATAGGAATGTATCAGCACCGTCTAAAATAACTCTGAAGGTCTGCTCTAAATCTATTGGCTCATTTTACATTGTTAATTACCTAGTAAAAAAAAGTACCATAAAAATACCAAAATAAAGTTGCAGTTTTCTCAAAAAGAATCTTGTTTAACAAATATAAGGATGACAAGGTATGAAACAATAAAAATCCAACATCAAACATCTGTGAACTTCTTAGAGAGATCATCTAACGCTTTATAGTGCTACTTCTTAGACCAAGGTAACAGAATTTTTTTTAAATTTCAGTGTAAAAAGTGTTGGGATTTTTAAATATGTGTAATATAAACCAAAGAATCTCAGAGCAGATGGTGAGCAAATTAGAAATAAATACTTCAAATATTAGTGATCTAAGGTTTTATTGTTCAAATGTGTTCAGCACTAAGTCTAGCTTAAAAGTCATATGCTGCCTTTTGCCACAGAGGGACTGTTGAACATTTGGACTGGATTACTGAGTGGCAAACAAATATTTTTTCTCTTCTCTCCTCCCCCAAATCTGTTTAAAAATGAAGAGAGATTTCGTTCTAAACATAATTGCTAACATAATCCCATGCGAATAAAGTTAACTAACCCTGGAAAAATAAACAGATGACTAACTTTAATCAGAGAAATGAAGTCATCATTATGCTTGGTTTATAAAATAGATTTTCATTGTCAAAGATAACATAACGGGGGGGACAGGGGGATTCTGTTATTTTGGTTTGTTTATTTTGAGTTAGCTGTTCTACTGTAGACTGTTTAGGTCCACCCCTGAATAACTACCACATTTATTGTCTGTCTTTTTAACTGTTGCATTCTCTGAGTTTCAAATTTCTCAGCATGAGCTGTCTGCTTAATTCCATCCAAGTAGTGTGTAATGAGAAAAGAATTTTCCCTGTCTACACTAATATAGCTTATTTTATTTCCTGAACCCAAACCACCTGTTCAGATTTTCTATTTAAAGCTTTGTAAGGCAATCAACTACCTCAGGACGTTTGTGCTGAAATGAAAGGCAGTCAGAATGAAGCTGTGACTTCTTCAGACCTGGTCCAACAAAAAGCATCACCTATGAAGCACTTTCTTGGCTCCAGGGTCAGGTGGAGTTCACTTCATAAAATTCTCAACACATCTCACATGTGGTTTTCTTATTTACATGAAATTTACTGAAAATATTATAAATTTAATCTGCAAGAGATTTTGAGATAAAAAGAAACAAATTACTAGAGAATTTATTTTAGTTTAAAACCTAAAAATCTTTCTAAATGTTAAAATTACTTAATGAACTTTGTCTGAGTCTGAAGGTATAAATCTAGTCCAAATCAACTTATTACAGCACTTCTGTGACTAGTCTATACTATAAGCACCTATCTCAGTAGTAAGAAACAGCTCATCTGAAAAACTACATTCCAAAAAGATACAAAAGACAAGAAAAAGTGTTCTGGAGCAAACACAACTCCAAACTTAATACTGGACTTCGCCTACCACTATAAAATAGATCATCTTCCAAAATCTCTTTGAATTTTTATGCTTTACATCATTGCAGATCAAATGCAGTTTGAACCCAGTGGAATGAGGGCAATGGAATAAAAAGGAAGTTATTTAACATTATTCTGGGCTGTTTGTTTTTCAAACTTTCCTATTTATCAACACTTTCACTTCGTCATTTAAATGTACATCTCCAAATACAAGCTTTGTATGAATTTTGGCTTGAGGAAAAGTCTCATTCAGTCCTTCCTGGAGGGAAGACTGGAGAAGAGGGATCAGCCTAAGTATTTCCATGATTACAGCAAACTTTTGTAAAACGTATCAGAAACAAGGCTTATATCTCTGAAGACACAAGAGGGGGAAGGTTCAACTTCTTATGAACAGTATGAATCTAGAAAAAGAGCAATAAGAAATCTGTAGGGATATGTGGTTACAAGAAAGGTTTGAAAATAAATAGCTATGTTGCTTTGTGTGTCTTCAGCCTAGTTAACCGATAAATTTATCTACCCCTTTCCCTTTCTCTCCCACTCTTCTGTAAATATGAGGGAAGGAGAGTGGGGAGGGTCAACAGAACACTGAAGTATAAGGAAAAGAGGAAATTATTCCTCTTGAACCACACAGACAGAGCAACAAAAAAACCCAGACCATCTTTTGTTACACAAAAAGGCACTAGACCTAGGATATGGAGGCACCTTGACTCCTAAGATTAAAAGCTTTCTCTTTCTCCATTCCTGTTAATTATTTTCAAATCTGTGTGGATATAACACCTTCTTCCTTCCTTTTCATTAGCTCATGAATGTCTGCAAGACAGAAGTTCTGGTCTGATAATACCTGCTGAAGCACAAAACCCCTCCTGTGGATGCCAACCCAGAGCCAGTGAGATTTAAATGCTGGAGCTAGTTCAAACACCTAGGAAATTTTCAGATAAAATCTTTACTAAAACAAGTTAGGATTGAAAGTGCATTTTATGGGAGTTCCTGTAACCTCACCAGAATATTATAATTTCCTTGCAAGAACTCTTCATGCTTTAAACAAATTGTCACAGAGTGACATCTTAAGTAAGATTAAAAATAAAAGTTGTATGTCTCCATACACTCACATGAATCTAAAACTGTATCTCTCATAAGAAGAGCCATTTCATCTCTACTTGTTAATTATTATTCCATGCCATCATATCCAGATGTAAAAAGACATCATTTAAAATAACTCAAGACTCTACTTTTTTTCAAGTACTAGATTCTGAATTAAAACTAGATTATGATCCTAAATTCATGGCAAAAATAAAAAATAATAATATGGGATTAAACTTCATGGTACCTTAGTGAGCCCAAGACTGACTAGATGCATCTTGCTTGAGAATTTCTTTTTTTAAAATGTACTTTGGAGAAGTGCTAGATCAAAGACACCTCTACCTCAAGACCTCTTTTCTCTCTTCACAGACATGTTTGCTGTCCTTACACGGCTGAGCTTTAACCAAAAGGAAACTGAACAAGAAATCAGACTAAATACTGGCATTATTTCTTTGGGTTTTTTTCCTAGTAAACAAGATTCAGTCACATATAATCAAGATAAAATAATGGAGTTTCACTGAAAATGGCACTGAGATTTAAAACAAGAAAGGAGAGAATGGCAATGAAAGATCACTTTTTTTGGTATATAAATGAACCAGTTTATAGCTTATATACATAAGCACAGGCAATCCTGAACTCAAACTTTAGGTAAGTGGGCTATTGGGATAAAGAAAGTTTGCTATTATGTAAAACTGTCTTTAAAGATGGTTGTTTTTGAAAAAAAACCAAGAAAATTACTTTTGATTTGGTTCTTTAAAGAATAAAATCTAACATCAAATTATGTCACAACTACTACATAGATACTCAGATATTAATGTATCACAACTAAATGCACGTATCACAACTAAGTCCTAACTGATCACACTAAATCTGTTACTAACAGATTAGCTGAAGTACCAATTCATATCACAATTATCAAAATCAGCTTCCTTCCAAAAAAAGCATCTTTATATTGATCCTTTCTTTTCCTGTCAAGCATTACTTAAGCTCACGTAAGACCTTGCTTCTGCAGCTGCGGAAATTGTAAACTGTATTAAAGTGAAAATGAAATTAATGCTGCTGCATGTCACTCTGCAATACATGGGCACACGCAGGTGCCATGTCTGTGCCTTTACAATGTGATACCACAAGCGCTCTCCGTGGAAGCATGCTATGTGTTTATCACTACTGCTAAAATAACAAGCTTTAAGTAGAGTGCCTGGAAATACCCAAAACAGTCTTGAAAAGACAAACGGCCTCTGTTTTCCTAAAACCACAGCAGTTAAACAGTGGAAAAACTTTGGTACCAGTGACTCATAGGAGGCACAAGAAGCCTAGAGCAATAGTTGCAATCCTCATTACCAAGCACAGCAGATACCAATTCATTTTTCTACTAAACTTCTGGGCAGCTTTCCCTCTTCTGTTATTTCAAACACTCAAGAATTAGCTTTGGCATATTGATGACTGCTTCAATTTTAAAATGATAACTGAGGCTATGATACATACATCATCTGCAGAGAAAACTTCTTTGTCAGGTGACAATCTCACACAGTATACTATATAGTACTAAAGGTTTCATCACTCCTACCTATGGAGTATCAACATTTACCACATGCTCTAAGCAGAAGTTGTCTTATCTCCAAAGAAATCTTAACAAGCAAAGACAGTAAGAAACAGGAGGGGCCCAAGAAGTCCCAAAGAGCATTAAACTCTATCCTCTTAGGCTACAAATGTGTCCAACAAATACAGACAAATAAACAATTTAAACCTTTGAATTCCTTATGCAGAAGTCAGAACTAAGCACAGCAACAGCAACCACCGAAAGCAACAGTCCCAAATATTTGAATGAATTTAGTTATAAGGAATTGAACAAGACCTACAGGGCAGTTATTAAACTGAAGTCCCTGTAGGGACTTCAAATGCAGCACAACATACAGTGCACAAGAAAAGCAATTTCATAAAAGTAATATCTCAAACATAACATTTTGAAAAAGATGCTGTGAGCAAAAACTAGTACAGAGATTCTCTATTCACCACCTGGAATTTTCCTGTTCACCTACACATCCCCCTCAAAGCCACAGATCTACAGACTCTCCACTGGCTTTACTCTGTCAAACATCTTTTCATTCACAGCTTTAAACCTGTCTCTGTTAGGTCAATCAACTTTCAAAATCACTAATGCTAATGGTTAGAAGAGTCATTTTCAATTCCAGTTTCCATACTTTAAAAGAATAATGTGACTTAAAGAGCAGGTTGTAGTGTTCCCAACACTTACAGTTTTTGGGAACAGACAAATTACCATATTACAGAGTAGGACTGGCAGTATCAAAGCAGAGATTCATACCAGCGATGCACACCGAGAGGCAGTGACACAAGCAGACTAATTACTTCAGCCAAAGGAAACCATGAAGCAGAACTTATCAAAAGCATTCAATAACAGCACAGCTCTGGCCTCTGAACTTTGATGACTTCGTTTCTATGAATGGTATCTTTTTCTTTTTTAATTTTTTTTTTTTTGAGCTTGAAGCAC
The DNA here is from genome assembly GCA_008033365.1 of Pseudorectes ferrugineus. Taxonomy (NCBI): domain Eukaryota; kingdom Metazoa; phylum Chordata; class Aves; order Passeriformes; genus Pseudorectes; species Pseudorectes ferrugineus. The sequence goes on along the minus strand of QWTY01018501.1, from coordinate 21,269 downwards.
TCAATGCTGTACTTGTGCCATGTTTTTTTTCATTAATTCATAAGAGTATTAGGAAGGAGCAAGTAGGGTCAAATTCTAATTCTTCCCACGAGCTGTACAGAAAGGAAGAATGCTTGCAGACAACAGGAAAGAAGGCTATGTCTTTTGACTTATTCTGCCACAAAATAGATTTGCTTGAAGGGAAGCATTAGTGGTGGCACTGTCTGAGATGTTAAGACTTTGATCATCTCTGGCTGAGGCAACTTAAGGTGTTAATCGTTTTCAAGCTCCTTCAGCCACGACATGGTCTTCCTTTCCTCTGGCAGAGCTTAGAAAAGGGAACATATAGCTATTTCTATATTTAAACATACAATTTCTACCTTCACTGGTTATTTAAGTTATTCTTAAAACTAATTGGGTTTTCACCCTCAGGTTTCTCTTGAACTGGTGCTGCTGCCTACTGCCCCAAGCCTGGAGAGCATTTCAAAGTTAAACACCTTGGTGAAAAACAAGTTTATATATTTCACTCCTCATAGAAATTCCATCAATATAGCTAATGTAAAACTTCTGCTCCTTGTCTAACATAATCCACCATGAAATAAAATTTCCAGTTACCTACTGAAACACAAATACTTCTGCAAAAATAACTCTTCTTCAGATAATGCTTTTCTAAGTTAATAATTCTGAATGAAAGAATGACTGCAATTTTAGGTAATGAAATGAGGAATGAACAAGTTTTGGGATTGAGAGACAGAAGGATGCATACAGCAATAAAAATTGTTTAAATCAAAATACACCAGAAAACTACCAGTTGAACTACTGACATATAAAAACCTTATGAATGCTTTAGAAGTTCTTGTTTTTCAAAGTGAAGACAATGTATTTTGATAGTTGTGGATAATGCTTCAAATATTTGTCTGGCTTCACCTTTTTAACATAAAGAAAAACGTGTGAATGCTTTTTAATAAACATATAGTTTACAGTCCATTCAGTCAGGTGAACAAAAAGACCCTTTATCTTCCCTACATGTAGACACTTAAAATGCAGATGTTGCCATTTGAGTTTGTCACTCTGTGATCTTTTTGTAATCCATGTTAAGCAATAAGCACTTTTATGTCACAATTCACTTATTTTCTACACCTACCTGATGATGATATTATTAGCTCTGTAGAATTTCTCTCTGCTGACTATATGCAGAGTCTAGATGATGAGCTCAGATGTAGACATTAACACTGTACACTGCAGAGAATAAGTAACCCTTGCTCTCTTAAAATTGAATTCACTGATTGTACACTAGCCTAAAGTCAACAGTAAGCCTAAAGTGGTGGAATCTGTACTCTGAGATGCTTTACCTTGTACCAAGTTGCCTCTCAATATTAAAAATTACTAATTCTTCTTCTGTGGTGGCAAAAGTTCCTGGAGTAAGTATCATTCTATTAAATATTCCTTCCAACTTAAATGGACATGGGGAAAAAAACCTGCTACATGTTAAATTAAAGGAAATGTAACTTTTTTTTTTTAATTAACCTCCATCTTTTCATAAAGGCAACAATATCAATTTATATAGAGTGAGTACAAATAGCTCCAGGAGAGTTCAATGAAACATACAGAGAATACAATAAAAAGGTAAGGAAGTTTATCAGTATTTTAAAAATTATCTGCATCTCTTTGAATCACTTGCACACTAGGAAAATATGTAACCTTCCTCACAAAAGCCTGGTGTATCTTTGCATCTCACTCAGAGAAAATAAGGCAGACACTGTTCTATTTTTGACACATCTCTGTCAGTAGATCCTGCTCCTGGGAAGTTAAACATCATCTATGCTTCTGTCGGACATGATCAGTTACACACAGATGTAGACATGCACTCTCCACTCGTGATTTTTTTTCTTTTTTTCACATTTTGACTTGCAGTCTTGAAAAGTGATACAGAAAAAAAGTTTTTAACATATAATGGTTTTGTATATCTGCATAATTGGATAATTGTTATATTTTTGTAAGTCATAATAATTCAGTGTATTTTAAAATTAGTAATTTACAAAGTAACATGACTAAGAGATAAACCAGATGGTTGCTGTAAGTAGATACAGTAAAAACCGCAAACCAGCTTGTAACATGGGGCAACTGGTGGAATAGCACATCTTATAATTTATTTATAGGCCTAAGAAACTCCAAGTCATTTCAAGAAGAATTCTCAAGACAAAAACCAGGAAAAAAATCAAAGGGTTTATAAGACCACTTGAAAGGGTGAAGCTAAAGTATCGTTTTGAAGTCTCTTAAAGCATCATATGATATGCAGAACTTCCAGCTAACACAACTGCAGAAGTTTTAGGGTTGAGTTAGTTCACAAACACTACTCTAAACTAATTCTCTTTGTGGTTTTTACAGATTCCAGTAAACAAATAAAATTCCCTTTGGCTAAACTTGGTTTATTTCTGACCCAACAAAAACAGATCTACAAAACATAAAACAAAAATGGGAACTAGACATTTTTAAACATAGAAGGTCATTTCAGTACTTAATATGTACTCTTTGTAAAAATACACAATACAGACACAAAATAATTTAAAAAAAAAATCTTCCAGTAAACATAACTATGATTTTCATGGCATAATTCCCCTATCAAAACACAAAGATAGTGTTTTTTTCAGCTAGATCTCCAGTCGTTGTACATCTTAAAGCTGTCTGAGGACAGACAAAGCTAAAGATTGCCTATTAATCTCTATATTATGATATGTCATGAATTCTCTTGACTCCTTATTTGAAGTCCCACTAGTGTGCATTCAGCCCTTCACCTTTTTTGAGTAGATCCATTCTTTATTAGCCAAGATGCCAGGCTAGGTTCTGTCTAGGAGTGACTAGCCTTTCCTACACACAAAACACGTAAAGCTTTGTCATTTTTCTCAGCATCTTAACTACTGACTTCCAACAATGTTCCTGTTCCGTGAGTACTGGAATCATTTATGATATCCCTTAGCAATTACTGAAGAGTAAACGTACTATATAACTTAACCAAAAATATCAGATCTGCATAAAAGAATGCATATAATGTCAAAATCATGGCCATAGTTGATAAAAATAAATTGAGTGTACATACAACAAAGATGACAAAACAGTGACAGCTTTTTCAAAATTATCTCAGGTATTTAAAAATTATTCCTTCCTATGCCATCAGGTTTGCATTCTAATAAGTATGAAAAAGATATGTATTCAGCAGTAAAATACAAAGATATTAATTTTACAGGTACGTAAACAAAGAATGAAAAGTATTATTTCCTTGGACAAAGGGAATGTCACAGTGGAGAGAAACTAGTAGCAGAGCTAATCGAGAATCAGGTTTTGGAACAGTGTTTTTTAATAATATACTAATGTTCAACACACATGGTGATGACACAAATTTGGAAGAGGATTGACATCACACTGAAAGAACAGGATGGTCTTGAGGATAGATGAATTTTAATGCAGCAAAGTGCAAGGTCACTCACTCAGGGACTACAAATAAGAGTAGCTGATGTAAGCTAAGAACTCCTAAGTAGGGAATAACGAAGGAGAAGAAATATCTGGGTTTATTAGCTGATCCCTTGGTGATTAGCAACCACCAATGTGCCACAGTGATGAAACAGACAAATCTCATTCTTGAACATACCAGGCAACGTACTCCTGGGAGATCAGAAACTATGATTGACATAGGAGGTATCAGTGGGATATTTTGCCTGTAAAACCTTAGACAACCTTCTTCAGAAAAATAAAATTCACAGAGAAATAAGTCTAGAGAAAGACCAAAAGCATGATCATAGAATGTGAAGGCTCCCAAGGCAAGGCTGAAAAAGTTTGACTTTCCTAATACTGGAAAAGTAAAGGCTGAGGTGGGATATAATTCTCTTTTGCAGCAACAGGAAAGGTCTGATGGATTTTTAAGGGAATATTCAGACACTGCAGGAAACTGCAAGCTGCTCCAAGTTACAGTGTTGTGATCAGAATGATCCCGGTCACTGGGATGAACAGTCCTCTGCAAGCTCACACAAAGTTATTGATGCTACTGGCCATGCAGAGAAAAAATAAAATTAAAAGGAACTTTAACCTACAGATCTACCAAAAATTAAACTGATTGAGGAAGCTCTACACTGCAGTTTCCACAGTTTGAGTGTCTGGAGAAGCACCAGGAAGGGTCTCACTGGTGATATACCTAGGTGTTAGGTATAGTACATTGTAACTCTGACGAAATTGTTCTGGAGAAGGCAAAAACGAAGACTAAAAACCCACATATATCAGTATTTCTTGTTTTATTATTTACCTATCTGTTATCTGATAAGATTTTATGCCATGCCCACCAAAATGGTCTGTAAACAATTTCTCACCTTTGAAGTGGTAGTAGTTTGAGTAAAACACATCTCTAGAATGCATGCATAAGGATCTACCAACGGGATGTGATGATTGCAAGGCTTATTTCCAGTAACGCAAAACTAGGACAAGCAGTCCTGATATTACACCTCAATTTAATATCGCCCACTATGACAAACTTGAAAAAAGTCTTACTTTCATCTGCATTCAATAATATGAAATCACCTCAAAACTCCATAACATGAGAAATCTATTGAAAATGCTTAAAAAATGAAAAAAGAAAATAAAAACTTGGATATCAAAACATCACAAAAGAAATAATAATTAGTAATAGTTATTACATGAAATATCAAGATCAAAATTCCTTGATTCTAAATAGTTTCAAGCCTAAAACTTACAAAGCACTACTTCTTTCAGTCATTCTTTTCATGTTACAAAATTGTATTTTTGCATAAATTCTAACGTAGTTTCATAAATGTATATTTGATAGGAAGTGACAACATCACACTGTAAATACTTCGGAGAACTGTAAGATAGTAAACCTTTAAAATGTCAACAGTCTAAAGGAATCACATCTTTGCACCAGTGATCCAAAGACCATACATCCCTGCAACTTCTCCCTGGGTTTTTTTGCCTTTTTCTGGTAGAAAATACTTTTCATGATAATAATTTTTTAAATACGAATCTGTTAAATCCTTTAGAAGTACATAACGTTGTAAATTGTGGTGAGTAATGCTGAACTAATAACAGCATGTTTTCTTTACTTAGTCTTTTGTTTTAAGCAAAAAGAGATATAGATTAAATGCTGATTTTAGGAGACTTTGCTGTTAACTTCAGAGTTCCAGTTAAAATCTAACTGAAGATTCCATAATTGCTTAAATAGCAGCTACTTTTACAATTGTCCTTAATTAGGTCCCAATTTAGCAAATCACTTGGCCATATGCTGAAGTCCCACTGGATTTAAGAATGTGCATAGAGTTGCGCACATGCATCAGAGCTTAGCTGAATTGGGCTTTAACATTAGACATTTTAAAATTCTTTTTAATTTCTGGAACTTGTGTAGCCTTTCAATTTTTCTTATGTTTCGCTGAAGTTCTTGGGGATTTCAGCCATAATTCCTTCTCAATATTATATATAGGCATATAATTCTTTTACATAGTAAGTTTATTTCTAAGTGCTAAGGTTTGGCCTGAAAGAACTTCAGAATAATTAAGTTAAAAAAATATTAAAAAAACCAGTAAACCAACTAAGAAATAGATGGAACTAGACCTATCACCAAACACCTAAAAATAAGATGGGCAGCTCCTTCAATCAATAGGAAATCTCCAAGAGTGGACAGACTGATTACCCAAGAAAACTAAATAACTGAAATTGTTGTGGTTGCTAACCAGATTTTACTACCACAACTTTTCAAGTAATTTTGTTTTCCTACAGAACTCTAACATTTCTAGAGCCAAACATGGCATAGGAAAGATTTTTTTCCCCCAAGGGGCATGTTCACTTCTCCCTCCTGTGCAGCTGAAATTGCATATATATTTGTCTAGTGATACTGATCCTCTGTGCTGAGACAAGAACTGTCCTTTGGGTCTTGTGGAGCCTGTAGCAACAGGCCTCTCTCATCTGGACATCTCATCTTGGCAATATCAACAAACTCTGACTTCAAAGACCATAATCCCAAATCGGTACAATAAACTACAGGAGAAAAATATATATATTTGGAGTTTTTGTATTTACCCTTGGGTGCTAAATGATTCACTAGGCATTCACTTTATATTTGCAAGTATATTTAGGCAAATGGGTAGGGGGAAGAGATGGCAGGAAAACTGGGGTTTATATGAAAAACCTCTTCCATAAACCATGCCACTGAGAAACAGGACTGTAAATCCATATTTGTGGTATCTATGATATGAACAGAGAGCAGATAAAAAGGGTAGGTATTGAATTTATGCAGTTCTGAGTACCCTACCTTTAAAGCAGTTTGGTGGAACTACAAAAGATGCAAAAAACCAGCAACTAGGATTCAGAGCCACCTGAATGACAAGATAAAATCATGAGTAAGGTGGAAAGGATTACAAGGGAACTATCTAATTGTTTCATAATTTTTCACAAGAACTTGAGAGTACCCTATGAAAACACCAGGCAACAGGTTTGGAATAAATTTAGGCAGTATTTTATTGATTGTCAAACTATAATTCTGCTCAGAAAGAGATTAGACAATTTACATCCAGCTAAGAGAGTCAAGATGTAATTCAGGCCTGGAAATCTGTAAATCACTGATTGCCTGAATATAGTGTGTACAAACATGGAAGACTCTATATCCTAAGCAGCCTCTACTGGCAAATACCACAGAAAGGGTAATTACCACAGATTAGCTAAAACCCTGCTCTTCCTTTTACAAGATGATAAGAGAAGACAGGATGGAGGTGCTCAGGCTAAAACTTAGTTGTGCAAGCCAAATATGCTTAATTTCTACCAACATAAATATTGGCTTTTTAAATCAGAAAATTTTTCTCTGTGCATGCATGAGGCACTATAAGGACACAGAGAAGCAGACATACTAAATTTACTGGGCATGCATCCTTCTAGATTTAGCCTGCACAAGGTTAATCTGTGCTATTCTATAGTTCAATTTTATATTATCATCTCATGATTTGATGAATGAATTAAAGGTTTCTTATTAATATTTTTAACCAGAAATTCCCATCCAGTTATATGTACAAATGAGGATGAAAGAACACTGTTAAACAAACAGTTCCTTTTAAATTTTTAGCTACACGGAAGTTAAATATACTGGTGCGACCTATTCACAAATCCAAGACCTGTGCGTTAAAGAAGGATACCAGAAATCATGTGATGGTACTTATAATGGCACAGAATTAAAAACTCTGATACTTCGGCCTATACAAACAAAAAATTACCCCCATCAAAAGCAGTCAAGAGAAAACCAGTCCTTGTTACTGTATCACATGGAAATGTGATTTTTATTCACTAGCTTCACCATATATTAAAATGGTCTAATATATGTGTATAGAATAATAACCTGTAGAAAAATTTAAGATGGATAATTGTGCTTACTTTTTAATGGGAACTGAACCATGTTATTATTTCTATCTGCTAAAATTAAAAGAATACATTAACAATAAAATAAAATCATTTCTTGACATATCCAGGTACTTCTGAGACTGACAAAAGAAACCATAATAACACCAGCTGTCATATTCTATTGTACAAATAAGCATTTCTGAAATTATTAAATGCTACATTATCTAGTTTCAGCATCATTGTGTTCCAGTATTTCATATACACTAGCTCCTTCCAAAAACAGTTTGTGTGAAAACTTCGTATTAAAAAAACACCAGTCACATATGTCTTTCCACAGCTAATATAAAACTGAGCTCAAAAGACCTTTCATGGAACTTCCAGAACTGTACTGACAGTAATAATGTCATCACCAATATACAAGAGAGAAGTAAAGGAGTGTAGAACTGGATCAAATTAATTTGTAGGGTTTCTTCCCTCTACAAGAGAAAAAAAAAAGTCTAAACCAAAACAACAGGAGAGAAAAAATTACAATAGAGAGCTTCTTCTGTAAAGTTAAGTACAGAAAAAAATTCATATTTTTTTAAAGAGATATTGCACTGTTAAGTTGTAACCGTTCATGTATCAAACTGGATTTTTGAAAATAGGAGATGCTTATGCCTAGATCCTAAAGAGTTATCTTCAAATGCAGAATCCAGCTGATCCTCTACCAGACCAGTGATATAAATTTCCAGAATACTACATAAATCTACTACATAATATCATAATACTACACCCATTACATTATTTTTTCTTCTGTGGCAGCCTGAGGCAACTGCTCACTTCATTGACATCAGGATCAGCATAATTATTAAAAAAACCCATACAGATAGATACTTGTTTTGTTTTGTTTTCCAAAATCTAAGCCATTCAAAATTGGGGGAAAAAAAATAAAAGAAACATATTTTCAGAAAAACAATGCAAGTATTTCACTGTGACTTTCATAAACGCTTGTCTATGTGAGTTGTATCTATACTGGCAATCAAAATTAGACCACAAAACAGCATAATGGACATGGATTTTATTACTTTAATTTGATCATAGATCCAATAATGAAGGAAAGGCAGATAAAATTGACTAACTTAATATTTATGGGAACTTGAACTACTGAAGAGATTAGTACTTTTACCCAGTTAAGCTTCCAACTGTCAGCTGTCATTACAGGACCTGTCAGGAAAAGCAAATGATACCAATGTTGAACTTGTAACATGAGCGTTGGACCCTTTTACTGAGAAACAAAACACACAAGTTAAACCAGGAAAATGCATTGCTTCCTGGCTTTACATTATGGACAGATCAATGTCCTGGTCCAGCCACAATAAATTACCTTTTGCCAGGACAGATCTGCTTGGTTTTCTCTGTATGAAACATCAGTGGAAGGTATTGACAAATGCCAGTGGAAAGCAAAAAGACTCAGCCGAGATTTTTGAAAAGAGCCCAAACCACCTCCACTGCCTTACAGACCATACCCCAAAAAATCATGGATCTGTCAGCTTAGTAAGTTTGGCAATATTCACAGACACCAGACAAAGTGAAAACCTCTCTGGTGATAAGGCAATCTTAAGCCCAACAGTCTGTTTGCAGCAGCTCTGAACTTCCACACCAGTTCACTGCTACTACTGGTAGGTGGGATGCACACAGCACTACCAGTTTGAACCCACATCCTTTAGTTCTAGTGGAAATGCACAACCGTGGTAACTTTCAGCCCGTGAGGACTTACAGTTTCAGGTGGTGAAGCAGTTCATGACACTTGACATAGAAATGATGAATATAGAAGGTCAGCATAAGACTATCTATCTGTATCAGGCCGAGAGGAGGCACGTTTACTCTCTAACCAGCCATTTTCTGAGCATTTTTTTCCTCCTCCCTTTCAATCTGGATTACAACTTTTGTCCTTCATTACTCTGTTTTCACATAATCTTGCATGACATACAAACCTAAAGTAAAGGATCTAGTAAATCACCGTCTTGCTACATCTGTAGACGTATTACAGTCATTTCCATGCGACTGCTTGGCTCTTTTCAGGATTTTGACCACCTCATACCACACACACACAAAAAAAAAGTCTGAACCCTTAACATACGATTGCTGTTTCCCTAGGTTCTCCTGCTTCAAGCTGGATAACTAAATAACTACTCTGAAGTTCATCTCTCCTTGGGCTGTGAGCTGGTAATGAGACTGGAAAACATCCATGCTAAAGCCCATTATTTAGTGATGTGTATCAGAGTGATGGAGTACGGCTTCATTTGTGCACGTACACAGAAGGCTTGAAGTGCTACGTCACATCACAGCATTGTGCAACTGTTTTCAGAAGTTTATAACTCACCTCTATGCCCCTCATCTTTTGATAAGTGAGTTTTATGAAAGAAAATGCTGTAAAATGTGACGTCAGGAGGTCAGCTCAAATGTTTTCTCGTGATTAATAAGAATATTGCATTTGTGTAACACTGCTTTTGAGGGAATGGCTGAAATTAGTTTTGGTAGGAGGAAGCCATAAAATGACCATAAAACTGTGAGCACTTATTCTGGGGCAAACTCTGTGTGATGTATAGAGAATCCCACCTCCGAGAAATTAGAAGAAAAACTCAAGTTTCTCTATGAGTGTCTATGATTTTGCTGTAAAAGTCAGAGGATTAGAGTAAATAAGAAGTCTCTAATTAAAAGTTTCCCTAAAATTAACAGGAAACATTACATTTGTACATTTTGGGAGCTACTTATTTCTGCCCTCAGGATAGGGGAAGGGAAGGGGAGGAGCTGTCTATAGTAAGATGCTAATGAACAAAATTAACGACTGCTACAAGAACTTCATAGGCATTCTGTGAAGCCCCAGTATGAGTCTTAGTCTAATTTTGGCAAGGACAAAGAGATGGCAGCCTCTCAGAACAGAATTTGATGCCACTAGTCTATGAAGCTGGACTCAGACAAGTGTCCATCAACAGACTTTTCCGTATCACACAACACTTGAATGAAATCCTCAGCACAGCTTCCATCCACATTCCTCAAGGAGAGCCAGTGAGAAATTAAGATATTGCATAGTCTTATGTAAGGGAGAGTCAAGTATTCACTTAATATAGCCTTTTTTTATTTCTGCCTTGGCCTCCACCTTCTGTTTCCCTCCATTGTAATCACATAATTTTTAATGCACATCTTGTTTGAAGGAAAAAAATCATTATATGGGTAGACAAACTCAGTTAAAAAGATAGAAAAAGAAGTTTTCTTTTGTTTGAGTTTGGATTGTTGTCCTTTTTGTTTCATATTAATGGTCAAATAAATCAAAAGATGACACTGTACAATGTAAAAGTACAAGCATGAATAGCTGTTTACATGGACTTTAAATATTTTGGTAATGTGTGGTGCGCAAATTACCAAGATATGAAGAGAAGTTCTGATTTACATTGTGCAAGAATGAGGTTCATACACTATTTATCCTATGTTTATTTTTACTAATCCAAATTATTACAATAAAAGAATAGCAATACGTGGTCACATAATTAGCTCTTAGAATAATTAGAAGGGGAAAAAAGCCCTTACTGAGGCAAACACGCATTTCTGTGCAATTTAAACAGGAAGTCCTCGATGATTAACATTAATTGAGAAAAGACTTTTCTAGCAAAGAAAAAAAAATCCTGTGTGAAACATTAAACAAACTTATCTGATATTTATGGTTTTTTTCTTTAATAATTAATGAAATGTAAATAGTCAAGGGAGTCTAGAGTTTTGCTTTGTAACTAGCTACTATTATAAATGGCAGTCAGATGTTTACAGAATACCCAGAACTCTTTTGTGTGGAAGGAGGTTACAAATCTGCCCCTTTTCCCTGTTCAAAGTCAAAAATAATGGTGCCTGATCCCCAGAGCATTCATTGCAAGAACTGTTTGCATATTCAGTTATTGTTTCTGCTGCGTCAGTCATCTGCTGAAGTTCACTCTAATGTGGCCCTGATCAATTCTGCCAGCTGTGCTTAAGTGCTGTTTACTATAATAACATCACACTGCATTCTTATTTGGCAACAACAGCTATGACAGCACCTAAATGCATTGAGAAGCCAAGATTTTATCATGTACACAGATCAAATTGGAATTGTTTATGGAGGCCAGTGTTGTTCTATTTCTGTCCTTTCTAGTGAATACCAATACCACAATAATGGCTTTGCCAAAAGCATTACTACTCTGCCCTTTCTAATAAGTGAAGGTCTTGTTGATCTAAATACTCTATAGGACATGGAAATGATTTCATTATGGCAGTATACATGTTTGCACTGGGTAAGAGACAGGAAGAGAACTTAGAAGATGGCCAGATTAGCTAGAGACATATAAATTGGTATCACTCAAGGAAGCAGATAAATACTTTGTAATTATACCAATATATTTGGTAAGATTCAAAGAAATAATGTAACTGTCCAGTGTTTAAAAGGTAAAGAAACAAAAAAACCAAACCAGAGTAATTGAATAACAACAGAAACGCTTGGTGTGGCACAAAGGTCTCCAAACACATTTGCAACATTTCAAAGTAGTTTCACATATTTTTCCCAATATGCCCAACAGTTCGCTTGGCCATATGTTAAGTAAATCAAATGTCTTCAATATACAGGCACGGTTGAGAAAGCCATAAAGAATGAACCTGATCCTCCTTCTCCTGAAATTGGTTATAAATACTGCAATAGAATCTTGTCCTGGGAGTTATTTTTTACACTGTGATAACACCCCACAGTATGCTAGATGTTTTCCAAACACAGATGAAGACACATTTCCGGACAGCGTACATATAAAAAGACAATAACAGATGAAGCAGGGGAGGGGGGAAAAAGAATAAGATATCCACAAAAAGGTTGTAATATAGAGAAGCATTGGTCTTATTAGCCTCATATTTTTATTTGGGGGAGAGAGGCTTTTCCATTATCTTTAAGGTTTACAATGCTGAGCTTCCCTCAGTTTATCCACCTATGATTCAAT
>QWTY01018500.1:0-14572 GCA_008033365.1 Pseudorectes ferrugineus | reverse complement strand
TTTTGGTTTATATTTTTGGGCCTAGGACGGTCTGGGTGTCCTTGGAGAGCAGGCCTGGAGAGGCTTTGTTATGTCTATCTTAGCATGAGAGAACAGCAGCTAACAGGCTACAAGACACTTCAGAGTTACACACTAAGCAATACAGGATTTGAAAAATATGAAAGTTAAAACCTAAGGCATCAATACCATTTCTCTGCAGTCAAGGATGGGGCCAAAGTAAAGTAGACTTGAAACTCAGCCAGTGCTGCAGTCACTAAACTTTGGTTAAATGAGGCTTCTTATCTCCATTTCAGTTACAGAATGACAATAAGGAGGAAAGAAATGGCTAGCAGATACAGACTGCTGTAAAACTGGAAATCTAGATTTAAGAATTCTTATTTAAACTTTTTCACTTTTCCTTGGCTTGTCAGGAGTAAAAAATAGCGATGAAGGCTAAAAAAATCAATTCAGCTGTAGACTGCTCAAGGAAGTTGTGACAGGGTAGACAGACATGTACCTGGTAGATACCTATTATGTGACTGGTAATGGCTATAGCATAAAAGTGCTATTCCTGCTGCTATCTTGATTTTTTTTTTCATCCCAGCATCACCCTTCATAAATAAAAGCTTTTATTTTCCTAAAAAACCCCCATGTTAACTGCTTAAATGATACAGTTACATAGTCAGTGGCACACATTTTCTGTTTGATGCTATGAAAACATCACGTGTCCCAGATACCGTAGCTGGACATCTCTCTTTCTCATGCCTCATACTGTAACTCACATGAGGAAGACACCACTGTCATTATATTTTCATCTTGTTCTCCTAGAATTTACTGATCTTGTGGTTCTATTGTACTCCAAAGTGTTTTGCTTGATTATTCTGGGGATGATGTATCATTCCACTCTCAGGCACAGAGAGACTATGATTTCCAGAAGCAGTAGCAGTACCATAGCAAAATTTTAAGACAAAATTTTAGTTTTCCCTTGAACTTTGATTACTGCCTTTGTGATTTTCCCTTTTCTGTTTTTCTCTTCTAGTATTTCAACCTCCTTAGCCAAAAGTTGCCTCTTTCTCAGCCCAAACTTAACCAAGGCTGAATAAAGCTTCTGATCTCACTTAAGCTCTGTGTGCCTCTGTCCCCTTTCCCTATCCTTGGTGTACCCTATCCTGCACGGAGACCTCACCTCTGCAGGAAGCACACTGCCACTGAGGGAGCTGCTGTGTCCTTGCCTCTCGCCCTGCAGCTGGTAACATCCCCCACTTGTCTCTCCTGTGCTACCACTTGGACGTGTTGTTTTTCACCTGGGCACTCTTTGCCTTCAATGAGCTTCATCCTTTCCTGCATGTCACTGTACCATGCCAACAACTTCTTTCTCTCCTGCTTTTACAGCTGTCTTCCATCCATCTTCCTGGCTTATGACATGCCATTGCAAACATTTTATGCTCTCCCTTGGGGCTTGCATTGATGTTGCCCCTGCTGACATCTCTCTCATTCTCTATGCACATGCTCTGTGCTCTGATTGTTATCATCTCATTGCTACTTTCATCACTTTTTGTTTATTTCTACCACAGGTGTCTTACACACTTGATGACCTACTTGAATGAGTCCTTTATTCCAGCCTGGACAAATAGTCTCTCCAGGGGTGCTTACCAGGCTGCCTCCTGTCTAATTGCATTTCTCCCGGTTCTTTAGTCTCACAGCCCATTTGACTCTGCTTTCTTGCTCCTTTCATATCATCTAACAACACTGAACAGTAAAACCCTCTCGGTGGGACTTTTTTTTTACAGGGAACATACCAGCCATATGCATGCTATTATATACAAAAGGCAATAAATAAAAGCAAATCTAGTGTTTCAGTATAATGAGAGACTCAATGAAAATGGTACACTTGCCTGTTTGTGTATGGAATTTGAGGGATAATGGGTCCTAATTAAGATAACTTAAAAGATTTTTAATATTTTTCAAAATACTGTGTGATATCCTCAGAGTTTAAAGGAGACTTAGGCGTTTATTTTCCTTTTTCATACCTACCCTATAATCTTTAAAGTCAATATGGAAAAATACCAGCAAATGAGATTTAGTTTCACTTTGTCTAGAATCTCTGTGAGTGTCAGGGCATTTCAAGAGGAAGACTGTGCATGCACCAAAGGAAGAGTGACAATATGTGTAAAGAGATTTCTGGTAAAGTCTGAAACTATTCATCGTGATACTGGAGTCTGCTTTTCCTAGAAAATTAAAATGGGATGGGAATTTATTAAGAGGATTATATAAAACTGCAGGATGTTTTTTAATTTCTGATATAAATGGGGTAGATGATTACTAGAGACAACAAAGATACTTGACAACATCAAAGACCTTGGGAAATTATTGTAGTGGAGATGAAATATTCATCAGGCAAGAGCATTATATGTTTATTAATTATATTATTATAACATTATGTCATAATCTCTTATTATGTCATTCTGTGATTGTTACAAGCTCCTTTGTTTAATAAACTAAGAATATCTTTATCAAAATAAAATTCAATATAAGTATTTCAATCTTCAAAAATAACAAGGCGAAACAAGATTTTATCGAGCAGCAATAGTGATAATCAATGTCACTTTTCTTCTATTAATCTGCTGACAGACTTTCTTAACCTATCAGAATAAAAATTAATCTTGATATATTTCATTCTTTATATCTAAACAATACACCTAATTTTGGAAGAGAACGTTTACAGTACATTAGCAAAGCATAAGGATCTAAACCAGCAAATGGATTAGACAATTGAAGAGAAATCCATATTTACATGACAAATTCTTTCTAAATTAATGTTATCTTCTACATGAACTGCATCATGAATAAGGAAATTAAAGGTTTTAGTTAATGACTGCAAAGTGAATTAAATATGGAATGTTATTTTTCCTTCAAGTTCTGAATACTGTTTCATTTAACTATGTCTGTACTACTAAATTATACATAGCCAGGGAATTTTGCATCTGGAATTTCTGCATCTTACCTGACAAATTTTTTAATGGTGCCTAGCATAGTCTAGCCCATAGAATGGTACAGGAACTATCAGAGGCTGAACAATGATGTGGGGACGTCAGAAATGCCCTGCTGGCTCGGAATGATTCATGTCACACAATATTCTGTTTAAAAAAAAGTCAAGCAGGCAAACCCGAATGATATTTTTAGACAATTTGTTTCATAATTTCTCTAGCATCCACAATCTTTATATTAGAAGTATTGGAAGGTTTATATTTCTGTCTGTTTAGAGACCTATTAGTCATTAAATTTCTGATCTTTTTTGAATCTGCAGATACTATCTACCTTCACAACCTCCTGTGCCAATGAATTCTGGAAATTCAATGCACAGTGAGGGAAGCAGTAGCTTTTAAACCTCATTTAAGCTAGACTGCTCCCAGCTTCAATGAGTGCTCTCTAGTCGTATAATTTAAGGGTTGTGATCTCATTATATATTCATACTCACTCTTCAGGATTTTTTAAATCTCAATTGCACACTTTTCAGAATTCTCTGGTCTCTCTTCATAAGACAGTAATTCCTCCTGTCTTCTATTTTAGCTGCCCTTTTTTGTTCCTTTCCTTATGTCTTTGTACGTCCTTACCAATCAACAGTTGGAACTTGGTCACCTTAATCTGAAGGATAAGAGGATTTAATGGGCTATTTCAATCAGGAATGGTCTTGAGCCAAAAAATTGATTCCAAATATTGTAGGAGGAAAAAAAAAAATGACACTGAGCATGTGGGCCAGGAGGCAGCCACAGCACACAGTGACAGATCTCCCAGTCTTGCTGGGAGTGATACTGAAGGGCACGCTGGAGAAAGTACAACCTTGACCTGGTCATCAGCTCTTGGAGATCACAGTTTGAAAGCCATCACTTTCACTATGTCATAAGCACAAAATATTTTCAAAACTTCAGAGCACCAGCAGCATAGACAGAATAGACATTTCAGCAAGAGCCAAAACATGGGGGGGGCGAGGATTTTGACCACCATGAGAAAATCATTCCTGTAGAGACCTCAGACTTAGTGATTTCCACAGTCTTTGCAAGTAAGATGGGAAACTGATTCCAGAAATGGTGCTCCTGTGAGCATTTTTTCTGGAAACAATTCCCTTTTTGACTGAATTTCACTCAGCATGCATGCACAGGGGATTTCCCGGGGGCTATTTCCAAATATAGAGCTAGAATTGCCTTCTGTTGTTTTGTCATATAGCCTTTACTTTTTTTTTTTCCTAACCAGATGATATTATTTACTGTGGATTAATAAACAATGTCTGACTTATCACTGGAGACTCCTACATAGGACATCTAATTGAATTCCACTTCTTTTTCTCACTGGTGTTGTAACAGGACATGCTGGTTTTTTCAGTTTCATGAGATTTCACTTTTCAGCATTTTACTGGGATGTAATATAGCCTAAAAGAATAATTTGTGTTTAAAACATTGATTGCTATTAGTCGTAAGCTAATATTTATGTTGCTGCTTAAATACAGTCCTCTTCACACAGTTGAAAAAAAGGCATCAATGATAGCATAACTTTGAGAAATTTTCCAAACCATTTATTGTTTTGGCATTATGCTATATTAAATTTCTTCCAGAAAATTGCATGATTCCTGAGATATGATCTTCCTAATTTTTAAGAAAAATACTGCAGCAAAATATATGATATACACTGTGGCCTGAATTAGCTTACCTGCTACTGACTCCCTGTATAGATTTTCTCCCTGCTGTAATCACACCTCTCTCTTTCCAATTTTTTTTCTCAACATAAGACTTTGACTGATACAATTCAAGTGCACAGCAAAGAAGGGAGTTTCGAGGGCAATGAGATGTGATTAAAATGCCTTTGTTGGAGCTTTGGAGGGTAGAAAACTGAATTCAAGTTAGAACAGCTTTTTTTACTATTATTATTATTATTATTATTATTACTATTACTACTACTAATATGACTACTACTACTACGACTACTACTTTATTATGCTAAGAACCACTCAGTACTGGCATAAAGAGCAGGTCATCTGTTAATTTCATTTAAAGTTATGTTTTTCTGCTGCTTTTGGTCTGTTGGCCAATTTGTCCTGTTTTGTCATTGTTCTGTTCATTGAAAGGATGTATTGTGTGTGTTCCTTGCCATAAAACCAGCAATGTGTTTTCATTTTCAAGTAAAATCAGAGATAAATTTTCATAAGTCTTATAATTAAATTGATACATGTGTTTTCAGCAAGAATTTAGAAATTTTTGATAATCTTAGCCTCTGAAGAGAAAATTCAGAAACTAACTTTTTTTTATGATCACATCCCAACTTTATTAAAAGAATGCGTCATATTAAATGTAATGCTGAGTATATTTCAAAACTATTATTTTCTTGAAAAAGGTATTTTTAAACCAAATGCCAAAGTCTATTTAATTCCTGTCCACTCATTAAAAAACTTTTTTGAAATTTTTTTCCAAATTATAAATACTGTTTATTTAGCAAATCTGTGGGCTGTGTGTGCAAGTTTATATGTGATATACCTACATATGAAATATATAGATATGAGTATTTATAGATTTCTAGTATTTTTCTCTACCGAAATAATTTTACTGAGACCAACTTGAGCTTATTGTGTTTGGCAAAAGCTGTTCTCATTTGAATAGTCATTCTGTTCTAAGTATCACTCTGAAAAAGAGAACATTAACAGACTGTGTTGCAAATTAATGCATTACATTTTCAAAATTATAATTGCATGGGTTTGAAACAGACTTCAGAGAACCATATTTTCATGTCACACAATATAGCAGTTAATGGAAACATCTTAACAAGGGACAATGGTTTCCTTTTTTCCTGTTATGTAGATCAAAGGACAGTGGGATTATTTTTGTAAATTTGTTTTATCTGCTTCCATGCTTAGGCCATGAGTGGGGTCCAGAGCTGCAGTTCACTGGCCCAGGGATGCAGCTAAAGCAAGAATTATGTCTCTGCAGTGTTTGTCAGGATGGACAGCTCTTTGCCCTGCTCACTGCTTGCCCCATGACCACTGCAGCAACATCCAGTAGCTTCTAGGAAGGCATTCTTTTTTTTTTTTTTTTTTTTTTGCTAGTTTTTGGAAAAGCTTTGCAAGAAATGGTACTGAAGACAGCTGGAGCTCTTGAAGTTTCTGGGTCTCCAGACACTGAAGGCTTTGTAGAAATAATAGTGAATTTTTGTGCCTACATACCTCTTTATTAACACTCATTTTTTATTTGTCAGAAACTTTCTCTGTGTGTTATTGTCACAGGATGGGTAAACAGAATGAAACACATACATTAAACCAATATTTCTGGGACTGCTTGTGCCCACCTACTCTTGTGAGTAATGACCAGAGCCACTTAGGTTGTGCAGCCCTCCCAGGCTCTGGAGTTTGACACCCACATCAGGTGTTCGGGTTTCCCACTGTCACCTGTCAGTCCTGACAAATGAAACCTGTGTCGGGGTTGGGATCAATCTCTTGCTCTTGGGTCTTTGTTTATTGTGTTGGAACCACTGCCTCTTACACAGTGAAACTTCATCTCCTGGTGTCTGGAGGACCCCTGTGCCAGGAGAAGGGGCTGAGCCCACATCAAGAGCCTGGCTGCTCACACCCAGCCAGGGCACCTCTCAGGGAAGAGGGAACACTACCCTCTGCAGCTCCAGCTCCCTGGTGGCCTTCTTAAAGTATCAAAGGAGTCATGGGTAAGGTGTTTCCCCTACTTCAGAAGTTTACGCTTCTGAATAAATTCTAGCCTTAAAACTTTGATTTTTTTTCATTTTTTTTTAACGTACGGGCTAAAGTGGCAAATTTGGTATGCATTAACTTATATTTTATAAGAATTATTCATGCAAGCAAATGATGTTTTAGTCTACTTTTGTTTCATATTTCGGTTTTAAGGGTGCATTGACCCACAGAAATTTGAAGATTTCATTAAAAAGTTCATGTTAAAATAGTAACTTCAAAATTACTGATATTTAGAATTTAAAGCAGGGGGAGCAGTTATCAAGCAAAATTCTGAAGGATATTAGGGCATAGAACATACCAGAAAAGGACCACTTGTAAATTAACCTTAATTCAAGCAAACTGATGCTAAACTCTAAAAATGATCCTAAGGGATTACGTTAGTACTCCTGAGACTAATGTACTGATCTCTAAGAAGTTAGCTCATATGGACACTAAGAGATTGACATTGTTCAGGCTTTCCTTGCTCATGAAAAAAATATTCTAACCCTAATTTGTTATGGATCATAGAAACCTAAAGATCAAAGTATAGCTCAGAGCTAAAACTGCAGACGCTTACTCTAAGACTCTCACCACTCCCAAAGGAGTTTTTTCACTGCTGTGTTTATTCTCAAAGAGGACCTGATGAACTGCACACATCATTTCCTTACGCGTGACTTTACAAAGCATGATTGTCAAGGTATTGTTATCTGAATGTTGTGTTTGCATGAACTTGTAAGTAGTTAGCTCAGAAGGAGTCAATGATTTCCTTAAACGTAGATACTGGGAGCGTTGATAGCGCTATTTATTGCCTAGACAGAGACATTGGTACTTCTCAGGCTGGGGAGTGGAAGTCAACAATCCTACAGGCACAATGTTACAAAGTGACGTTCTGAAAAAGTGATGAAGCACCAGAGAGCTGTGGAGCAGCAAGGATAAATGTCTGAGCGTTAATGTAGCCTGCACAAAGAAGATGGGCATACAAAGACTGATGCGTCCCACCATCCAGATTTCTCTCAAGAAAAGCAATATCCAACCTGTGGATCTTGCCCTACAAATGGATTTCAGCAAGTAAATCATATCAGCATGGTTACAGTTTGTTATCTAAGTGAAACACATAGACAACCTAAAGTGTACTTACTGCTTTATATGTACCTGCCTCTAAACACTGCAGTGTTTTATCTTGGTTGATTCTAGGATTTCTAAAGATTAATTATCTACTTCTACTTTAATGCTGTCTGATGCAGAAGTGATTTTAAAGAACCAGAAACCCATGCCTGGGGTTGAAGTGATTCATGGCACACTTTCACAGTGCTAAATGTTCCATCAAAAGTTACACAAGGTACCAAATGACTTGGGAATATCCTCCTTTTCTTTTTATGGCATGGTAACTTTGCTATTGGCATGGCAAAAAAGTTTCTTCCAGAGGGAAATTCTACCCAACATTTATCAGGAATGGTACAAGACTGAAAATGGGCCTAAATTTTAAGGATCATTGCCGGTCAGCTCTTATGGTTGTTGCTCATGAAATCGCAGTAGGATCTAACTGCAGTTAATGGTGAAGTGGATTTCTCTCACAAGGTTTCATCCCCATCTGAAGGCTTATGCACTCGTCTAAAATGATCTACTGGACTTAAGCTGCCCTAATCCTGAGCTGTCTTCATGGATGGAATACCTGCTTGGTTAATGGTGTTGTCCCTCTACCTAGTTTTTTTTAGCACTAATTCTAAGGAAAAAAAAGGTTTGTTTGCTTGTCTGTTTTCATCCATGGCATTAAAAACTGTAAAGAATAGCTGTTATTTATAAAAAACTACATTTTTTCTGTCTGCTGCCTTTAGTAAAGAATTTAATGGTGCAAGAGTTAGAGTAGTTTTAACTAAATGCTTCTGTAATTCAAATTGTGTAGTTAGTAAAGGCATTTGTTAGTGAGTGTCCCTGATGACTTCTCTACTTTTAAAAATCAGAAAGGTTATTTTGGTAATTGGTATTTCTAGTATATCTTGCACTGTACTTGTTTACAGACAAAAAGCAAGCCCTCACATGGAAAAGCTTCACATCTGTGTATTTGTCCTTTCCATCCTGCCCAATATGTGCAAGATATGGAACATGGAGATGTTCAAAACACTTCTGACAAATTAACGATGTTAAAAAATCCTGGTTCATTGAACTAAACATATTTATTCTGAAACACCGTCAGTTCCAGAAACTCTTACAAAAATAAGAACAGGTTTGGAGGAAACCCTTTGACCGAATCCCAGGAAGACTGTCTGGGATGAAAAAAGTTGGAAGCTGTAGATCCCAGAACTGCTTCCTTGTGGACCTTTTTTTAGCAAGGATGAGTGATTCCTCTGCAGTTATCTGCTTAATGGAAGGACACAATTCAGTTTCTTTCCCAGTACTTCCATTTTTCAAAACACTGCCAGCAACAAACCTGAGAGGTCATCAGTTAATCAAAGCAATTGACTGGATTCCAGTTTGGAAAAGTTAGAAAAAATGTGGCTTTGGTTTAACCTGATGGTTAAAGATGGAATGGAAAATATTCTGAAAAACAACGGCTTTTTGGGATTAGTTGTAGGTGATATTTTACACTTGATTACTCAGTGTAAATACACACTGTTCCTTTAAGCCAAGTTTATGTGTAGAGCACCACTGACAAATTTCTCTTGACATACATTAGTTACTTAAAAACCAAACAGAATAAATATAGTACTCTTTGTCTGCTCACTTAGAAATTGTTCTCTTCTCTTGTTTCTTGTAGGATGAATTATCTCCTGATTTAATTCTATGAAATCAAAAGTATCCCCCTACAATAGCGTGCTTTTAATTTATCACTGCCATGAGGCTTTTCTGGACTCCATAACCACTCAAGCACAGTAGTTGATTGAAAAGTGTTTGGATTTATGTTGTAGAGAAGTGCATGTGGACCTCCAGGATAGCTTTCATGCTGTCTTAAAATGGCAAAAAAAATGTCTTGTGTCTATATAAAAAGCCCTCCATCCAATATAGTAAATACAAATGTGGAAGCACTCATAGCTGCTAGCAATATATTTTGTTAAGAATAATGGGTAATCAGTTTTCAGCAGGTGAATAGAACAGAGATCTGAAGTTTGCCTTCCACGGATAACTGCCACTCAGAGTACCTCCTCTGAGTTAAATCAGTTAAAAATAAGTCAGTAGTTGATACTAAGTCTTTATAACAGTCTAGAAGAAAAGTGCACGCTTTTGAACGGGTGGCATTAATGAAAAGTTCTGAGGTCCAAGCTGTGTTCACTATGTAATGGAAAGAAAGTTGAGCTGAGGCAATGAGAACATCAAGCACTGCAAGGACTCTTAGATCGCAGATGGTCAAAGCCTTTTTTCTTACTTTTGGTTTGTAATTACTGAAGAGCTTCCTATGGGATTATCTTTTTGCGCATCAACTCTTCCCACTGGTGTAAACAGTACTGCTTACATCATATGAAATAGAACACTTGCATAAGTCTTTCTACAACTAGAGATGACATCCATTAGTAGCTTATAACATGATTATTTTGATGCAGTGTGCTCAAGGGTAATAAGTGAAATACTCAGCAAAGGAGCTGTGGTTTCTGTAGCATATAAATTAAAGAGATACAAAATTAAGAAGGAGGATAAAGATTATGGTAAGCTGAATTAGTTGAGTGCATGAATACATTGTTTTTAGCAGATATACCATTGAATGGAGAATGGGATGGCCATTTGCATGAGGGCAAGGATCTGGGATGAGAATTCAGATAAGATTAGCATTGACAGATAGTCAGGATCTGAAATAGGGGCTGGGACAACATCAAAGCAAATATTGCTTCAATCCAAAGGTACCATAACGTATATTCCACTTCTGAAAAAAAAAACCCAAACCAAAAGGAAAACTCAAAGGTCTTTTAAGCCTGGAGCAGTCATTTCTTTTTGTCAGTCTTATGAAATGCTGTCAAAAATTGCTGTCTATTGAACTGCACCAACAGATGTGAATGGTATGGAAGTCTAAAGCCAACCTTCTCAGAAGATGCTGCTGAAAGACTTGGAAGTGTTAGTATTCCCTTCAAAGAAAAGGAAGATTTAGAGAAGGCTCAATAGTGGGTAAGTGAGGAGGAAATATTTTCTAGGAGCCTAAGTATTTTAAGTTGATCAATTTGTTTTTATCATAACTATTTAAGGTGTATCAGATTTTTGAAAGGCACAGACATTTTGCTAGTTGATAGAAGACTATAGTGTCTATTGGCTAGTATAAATTGAGTAATAAATTTGATGATCTGTCAAGACATTAGGTTTAACCAAAAAGTTGTTGTCTTGACAGCTTAGCAGCCAACAAGATGTAACAGGGTAGAGTCACTGGACTCTGCATGTCTGGCATAAGCCTGAAAAGATAAGGAAAGATTGTGTGATGTTATGTAAGTGCAGCCACATGGAATCAGTTACTTATGGTACTTTGCAATAATTGTCAAGTTTTATACTAGAAATAGTTACCTAAAGGATGCATGGGAGATAAAAGGGATATTAAAGGTTGGTATTTCATAATTTTTCCTCCATTGAGACATTGTGATGCCTGTCAATTATATTTCTGGCAAGCTGAGATTTTGAGTGAAATTGCATGTGAATTTTCTTACTATTATTGACTTTGATTTTCATCTTGTTCAGTTTTGACTGTGAAAATTGACAGATCAACAAGAAGGTTTTTACATTTCAAGTAACAAATATAAAAAATTAATCTGGAATTGAATTTGCTTCACCTTTTCCTCAGCAGTCTTATGACAATGGCAATGGCTATTTTAAGGTAGAACGTCAGATCTGAACTTGGATTTAAAACACAAATGGAAAAAAGCAGAGAAATAATTCCGTATTAGAAGGGCTTGAAATAGAGGGAGCAAAATTGTTCTGTTTTTCAGTTGAACATCTAGGTTTTGTACCTGTTATTAGCTTTTCCTTTTAATTTATGTATTCATTTATATTATTTATTTTTCTGGAATCTTTTTCTAGAATCTCTTTTCATATAAAATAAATTCTGCTTGTTAATATCCTATCATGTAAGATACTGAGTCAATATGTAATGTAAAATTATCTGATGAGTCAGCTCTGCATTATGAGCATGTGTGTATGAGTGTGTGTACTATGCTTACACATTATTTGTTTTTGTATACGTGCAAACTGATAAATAAATTGTATAAATATTTGTGTCACAAATGCAGTCCTTGAACCAAGTATCTTCTTTAAGGTCATAAATATTTTATTGGTTTTTAAGTACATATAGAAAATAATAGCAGCAGGAAAACTATATTTTGTACTAAATCTTTAAAACACTATGTAACACAGAAATTAATAAGAATAAGTGTGTTAGAAATGTTTGGAAACCTGTTCTGTCCTCATCTCATTTTTTTCCACCAGAAAATTATCATTTAATGTACAACTGCAGAGTTTATTTATATACAGGTATCATTAATGATACTTTAAAATTATGAAAAAAATCCAGGATATTGAATCAATTAATTTCAATAACTACTTTTTTTTCCCACCCACAGCACTGAGTATTAATGAAAGTGTGTAAACATCATAGATTTTTTAGCTTCATATATTACAGGTATCAAAAGCAGTTAAAAATATTTTAGGAGAGCCTGGAGAAATAAAAATCTGAATTACTCACTTGGTTGGTGATATGTAGTTCCATGAATTACAGCATCCCAACTGTCACAGTTTAACCTCAAACATCAACTAAGTACCGTGCAGCCACTCCCTTCCTCCCCCTGCTGAGATGGGCAGGAACAATGGTAAACCTGTGGGTTGAGATAAGAAAGTTTAATCATTGAAATAAAGTAAAACATAATAAAAGCAGTAGTTCATATGGAATATCCCTTTGGCCAGTTTGTGTCAGCTCTCCCAGCCATGCTCCCTTCCAGCTTTTTGCCTCACAGGCACAGCATGGGAAACTAAAAAGTCCTTGATTTTAAGGGTAAGCACTGCTTAACAACAACTAAAACATCAGTGTATTATCAACATTATTCTCAAATTAAATTCAAAACACAGAATTGTACTAGCTTCTAGGAAGACAATTCACTCTATATCAGCTGAAAACAGGACACCAACACTTCCAAATTTCCCCAAAACTTTATGAAAAGCATATTCTTTAAAGAAGAATCACCTGGCCATGCAGAGGGTAAGACAAGAAGCCATTTCTGTCAATAAATAAAATTTCTTAAGTACTTTGCTGGTTGAAACCTAGAGGAAAGGAACATATTCACAGGACCAATTATGTAAATGCATAGTTATAATGCCAAAATTTAATCAAGTTTTTATTTGTTCTGGTGGCAAAGATCTAAACTGTAATTAACACTCAAAATGTTTAGTGATTTTTTTGTTAAATTTATTTCAGTGTCAGTAGTGCAATAGAAGTAGTTTATGAGAAATTAGCTGTTTTATTGATTTGTTTTATGAAATTGTTATTATATCTTATATTGTATTGCTTGAGTTTTCAAGCCTTTGAACTTAATTCTTGCTTTTGTACCTTTTCATGCCAGTAAAGCTAAATTACTTGAAAGAATGCTGGAAGCAAACAGCAATGTTATAGTTCTGCTGAAATTTTGAATATATGTGGATAGTCAAGGGAATTTAAAAAGATGCGGTTTGCCCATTCTAGTTCCCTTTACACTTCTGAGCAGTGTCAAAGGGTTCTAGATGAAGTTAGACTCCAGGTCTGAATTTTTTTTAAGATCACAGATGTCAAACTACACCAATATGAACACTTTCCTCTACTCATAAATGACTGGCTTTCATAAGCTTAAAGGCAAAACTTTACAGATGCTGGACTGTATAATTACCCAACTTTTACTTTTATGAAAGAAAAAATATTATCCCACTATTTTTCAAGCACTTCTTTCATGACATTTCAGAGAGTGCAATTCAATTAATTGCAATCAATCTAAAGGATAAAACATGGTCTTCTGCTGGAAGACTATATACAATCTAAATAAACAAAACGTATTAAATGTCTAATTTAAAAACATTTTAAAACATTAAGTTTTGAAGAGCTAAAAACTTTTATGAACAAATCAGAAGGGAAAAAAATCTAAAGAATAAAATTACTGAATACCTGTGAGAAATGCTTAAAAGATAAGCACAACTAAATCCTTACTGTGGGCTGAAATACAGGATGAGGTCCACACTCCATTCAGAGGGATTTGAAGGTAGCCATCAGCCAAATTTGCCTACCACTAACACTGTTAGGTTTAAAGGACTGTCTCCAGCACAGGGGCTATGAGAACCTGCACACTATCTGATGACTGCATGCCAAAGAAACTAATCCAACAATTTATAAAAAAGATAGGGTTGAGAAATTGCTGGGCTCTAATCTGCCCTTGTTTCTGGCACTAAATGCCCAAGGACATGAAAGAACTGTTTCCCAAAGCTGCATCCTTTTCAAAAGGTGTCCAAAATAGCATTGAGACATTATTTTGTTCATCTGTTCATTCCAGCAGTCTTCCTCAGAGCTGCTAAAAATAAGCAATTTAACTGACACACAAAGAAAGAAAATTCTACAGAATTCTTACCAGTTATAAAAATCTTCTTTCCTTTTGTTCAGCTTCAAAATTAGAAAAGCTCAGCTAATAGGAGTAGCTAGCTTCAAGAGAGCGCAACACCAAAAGACTATTTAATTAAAAGTACAAGTCACAGTACAGCTTAAGAGTTTGCTTAATGGATACTGGTTTGGAATCACAAATAGTCCCAGTCAGTATTTAGTTAGAAAAAGAGCAGGCAGAAGTTCCTTACTTATAAAGTACCCTGGCTTGTGTGAGTTTGTTATTTTCCTGTCTATAAATACACAGAACTTCTGTTTATGCAATGTGACCATTAACTTTCTGGATACTC
>QWTY01018499.1:8364-19365 GCA_008033365.1 Pseudorectes ferrugineus | reverse complement strand
TTTAGTACAAAAAAAGCTATTTGGTAAAGCCTTTTTCCTCTAGGAAAAGAGTGCCAGACACTGAGAACAAAGCAACAATGTCATAATTTTGTAAATTTCTCATAATAAGTTTGTAATTTCATTCCAAAGAGCCACAGTGTTGTCATGGAGTCTGTTCTTGTGCCCTGTTTCCCAAGTGTCCTGGTTTTGGAATTAATATGCAGAGAACACTGCTGAGGAGAATCACTGTTAGCAAAGTGGCATAGCAATTTCTATGACTGTAAGGATTTAAAGAGCACAGCTGCCTGTCTCAAGTACTGTTAGGGCCACAGAAGGACTTTGCCGTGAGATAAGCACAGAATGGAGTGACAGGATGGTGCTAACTCAAGGCTCGGTGGAGGTGAGAGCTGGTTAGCTCATCCTGGTTAATGCATCTGGTCAAAAATTCCCGCTGTGGCAAACAGTGTAAAGAAGCCATTGCTTATATGCATATCACTGGTCAAACAGAGATCACCCCAAGTTATGGGACAGATGGCATCTGTGACCGCCAATGACCACCAAAGCCCCCCTGAATATCCCTCTGTGGATACCTGGAACTTGGCCTGTAAGAGAAGCCACCACTGTGGGAACTTGAGATAAGAATAGGTGGTACTGTTGTCCAGGTGTTGTCTCAGGCCTTGGGGGAGGTTAACAAAGCTTGGGGGGAAGAATCTGTCACTGATAATGGACACAAAGAATGAAGAATTTATGGGCAACGAGGAAAACCAACTCTGAAACTGTGTTGAAATCAACTCTGATGGGTAAAAAGTAATTCTGGCAGGGGGAGATCATGATGACTGACTCACAGCCCATCAACTCAAGAAACCCACAGACTCAAAAGAAGAGAAAGACTGAACGTACTAATGAGCATTAGAAGTGAGAGAATCATTTAACCAATAGAATAACAGACCTGTGTATCCAAAGAGCCTTAATTCCCTTCTTTGCTAAGATGTATAAATAGTGAAAAGTTTTGAACAACAATGCGACCCCCCATGACTGAGAAGCCCAGCGTAAAGAAGGAGCAAGGGGATGCCTCTGGATCCATGTGTGGTGACTATCTTCTTGTTCCCTCTCTCTGTCTCTCCTCTCTTGTCTATTTCTTGTCTAATTCTTTTTCTTGTCTATTTCTTTCTATGTCTCTACCTCGCATTCATTGTTAAATAAAATCCTTAATATTGACTTTGGCATATGGTCTCACTTGAACCTTAATTCGGACATAGGCATCTTTCACTAATCAGATCTCAACAATTACAGGAATTATTTGGTGCGTATTTCCATCACAAACCTTGTGGTAGATCTGTAATGTGAGAAGGTCTTATCCCCTGCCAGGCTAGATCGGCTAGGAGGGCCTTGCATCCAGCAGAAAGTATTGTGGTATAATGGGAACCAATTTCCAGGGCATTAGTTGCTGCTGGAGACCTGACATCCAAACTACATGCGTTTCAAGAGCTCTTTTCTTTGGATTAAGTCTAATTACGGCCAATTTGGTCCTCGTGTCTGAATACTGACTGAAGTGTGCTTTGGGGTCCTGTTTTGTTTTAGTTTCACCTGCGAATCAGAGCCTAAGTACTATGAATAGTTTCTGGACAAGAACCAAGGTGCAATAGGCAGGGAAATTATAAGATTGGCTTCCAAACCTCAATTCCAACCTGAATGGAAACACTAATGCAGGTGCACCCAGTAAGCACTACACACTAAAGCTAACAGCAGGTCTCCCCAAACTCCTTCTACAATAAACTGAGTAAACTGGAAGTTGGAAGTGCTCTTGAGCGTTAATTCTGGCGGTACCAGTAGCGGCGCCTCCTCTATAGGAGCAGTGACTGCAGGGAGAGCATGGAACTGCCATTGAGACATACAGGAGTAACAGCAGAGTTAAAAATAAATCAGCATTTGCCTGTTTTGCTGGATCAATTTTGGTTACATTATCATAGTTGCTAAGAAAGGATTTTTCAAAGCCAGGTGCTGCATGAAAGAGCATTGCACATCCCAGTTTCTCTTGGGTTCACAGGAGGCACCCCCCTTGCACTGTGTCCCAGAGATTTCCAGGCTGGGCTGGTCCCCAGCACAGTCAAGCCCACTTTTGGCCTGTCTGTAAGGATTCAGATCTTATGCTCAAATATGGAACTGGCGAAGGAGATGAAGATGTTGTACTTTCTTCTCCTTATGCACCCAGAAGATTTCCAGTGACTGAAACAGGACTTAGGACTATTTCAACTCTACTGATGAGAAGAAACAGCTGTTCATTGAACCAGGATCAATATCCTGGTTTACAATGCTTCCTTAATAAAACTGAAAATAAGAATTGCATTAATTAAGCTTAGTTAATATTATTTAGATCATATTAATGCATATTAATGTACATTAAAAGGCATTTACATGTAGTTTTTTGTTTTAATAATGATTTTATCCTTTTAAGAGAAGGAAATTTCAGTTTTCTGAACTGAGATCCTATGGAATTTCCTGTGGGTCCATGAAAAATTTAGAATTTCTACTTTTGCTTAAATTTAGAAAGGAAACACAGTTCAGAACAGATTTCCCATGAGAAAAAATTCCCTTCCCAGCCCATCTCTAGGCCATAATTCTTCGCTCTTTGCTTCCTTACCAATAAAGCTTTATTATGGCTGGCTCTGGTGAGGGCTTACAGAGTGTGCTGAATCCTTCCTCTGTGTTTTATCTATCTCTCACCTCTATTTCTTTATCTGTACTCTGTATGAATTTAGGTTCATCCTGCAGCCTTTGAAGGTACAGTGAGAGATCAGCAGGAGCAAAGCTAAGGTCTAAGGCTTACAGCACTTCAAATGATAGCTGGTGAACTGATTGATTCATCCTCAAACTACCCTTTGTCTTCAAGGACACTCCATTTAGAGGCAACTTTCCTCCTGTGTGCTATCAGTGGCAGGATCATGGCCATAGGCTTTCTACCAGTGCTTGGAGCAGGGAAATGTCTCCCTGCATTTGTCTGAAAAGTGACAGTAAAACCCAAGGATGTTGTGGCAGTGAAATAAGAAATGTTGAATTTTAACTAGAATGCACATTTTGCATATTTTCTTCTCCAAATTCAGTACACATTTTCAAATGCATTACATGCAGCCAAGTTCAAGACTTTAGAACATGCCTTTGAGAAATGTTTGCTAATGATGTACTATATCTCAGTAAAAATTACTCACAGAAACATACATCATAAAGCTGTTCTGTTCCTTAATAAGGAATGTACATGTACAATGAATTTTAATGCACTGCTTTTACACCACTGATTAATTTTCTTCTAATATTTTGCAATATTGATCAAATTGGTTTGAGAATGCTGAAAAATACTGCATTATGGCATGCTTATTTATACCTCCATCTTACATAAATTCACAGTTTATTTTAAAATTGTCAATAAAAATAAGTTATCTGCATCTAAATTTTTTTTTTTTCTGGAGTAATGGTTGGGTGTGTAGTCTATATCGACCAGGATCATATGCACCTACCAACACTGCTTTTTTGCTCTCTTTACAGTTTATTTGTAGGCAACCAATTTAGTAGAGATTGAATTATTAGGAAAAAAAAAAAAAAAATTTTCATGCCTGGACTGAAGCCACAGAAATTTTCAGATCATGAGTAGGAGAAGAAACAGGATTTGGGGTGTTCAATCAGGCATGCAGATGCAAAGATGCATCATGTCCTTTCATTTGGCTCACCCTGCAAAACAACTGTTTCTTAATCTCCCCGTGGTAAAATCTTCATCTAACAGCCCTTCAGCAAATTAGAAATCATGGTCTTTGAAGGCAATCTTTCCTTTAATAATGGAGGCTAAGAAGCCTGCCAGAAGGGGCACATCAATGTTGCTGTAATTATCCCATGTAAAAAAATGTTGTTGTCATCTATAAATGTATTGTTATATGAACAGATGAAAATGCCTACTAGATTTTTAGCATATTTGAAGACTAAGTTGTTGGTAGCATTTCTCTCATGACAAACAGGCATAAAACATGCTATCTGCATCAGCAGTCTAATGTTCCAAAATCTAAGCCTAAAACAACATTTAAAATTACATAAATCATGCAAATATCTCCCTCCAATTAGTTTTATAAATGGCAGAATCCAAACAATCTTAGCTGATCTGCTGGAGACTGGAAAGCTCCAGCAGAAACACAAAGTTGGAAATGTGCACTGCGTTACTCAGAAGAGTTGGAAATGAGAAAGTGATTAAGAGTGATGAGGGATGTGAATGTCTGTATTCAACTCTGCAACTTTTAACCACTGTGACACTGCACACTACTGAGACCTTACTCTTTGGAGCAAGTCCCACTCAGTTTAGGAGGTACCGCAGGAACAAGTGCTGAAACTTTTTTTTTTCTCATGGGAACAGGTGTTCCAGATGATTTTTGTTACTAAAAGTTACTGGCTGTCTTTTAGGCTGAGAAACCTCTGCTGAGTGAGAATCTAGATTGTCATGCTCTGAATTGCCTTCTGGCTGAAGCTGTTTCTCTCCATCAGCTGTGCTGGCCAGGGAGATAAGGTTTGCAAATTTGAAGTAGTCTTTTAATTGAGCTCATAAGAAGCTTCACTTTCTAATTACTTTTCCCTGGTTTCGTTTTGCTGAGGATGTCTTCTGGGACAAATTCTTAGTTTCTACATCAGCCTTATGATATAAGTAGTGGACTTCAAATAGGATCTGCACTGCTAGAAGTACCTCATGCAGCTGTTTCCTCATAATATCTATGCACTTGACTGTCTCTAGGCAGTATTATCTAAGAGGAAGTGTGACTAGAAATGAGAAAATAATATTTTATGGGTGATCCAGGAAATTCTGCTCTTAATTTTCAAATTAATTAGCTTTGACAGTCTTACTCTACTTTCATGTTTTGTGTATGAATATTCCAAAACCCAGGATGGTAGAAATGTTAGGGAGGAAAAAAAAAACAAAACATATTGAAAATAAATAATAAAATATGGAAGAAATTTACCATCCTATTTTAACTAAGGCTATTCACTCTAGAAATCCAAGTCTGTGAGGTGTATTTAATTAGGAACATAAATACGTGACACGACCAATGGAGCCAAACAGCATATTTCAAACCAAATAGTTTTTGGGGCAAAGTTCATCTCACTTCTCTGTGACCACTGAAAATGCAGATATGTAACCAGATCAAAAGGGCTCTCTTTAGTTGCACTGGTCGGTGTGGACGAGTAACAGCTCTAGAGGGCAACTCCTCCCCGCTGCTGCAGACATCTGTAGGAGAAGAAGATGATGAGCTTTCTAGACAGAGGCTGCAGTGACTAGTTCACATTCAGAAGTTTTAGAAACCGAAGTGAAGGTGTGACCAGTGGAAAACTTCCAGCAGTGCACACCCACGAGTCCTGAAAGCTGTAATCTGCTAATGAGGAAAGCCAGCAAGCTACAGCTCCAACAGGGAATCTGATCTCATCCACAGATAATGGAAAGCACAATACAAGAGGCAGAGAAGATTATGAGAAAATTATAAAGCAAGGCACTCAAGAGCCTGAACAATGGGAATAGCATTACAAATTGTTTGAATAATATCCTTTATTCACATGAACCTCAGGGAGGGTGGAGGTACTCACTCTACAAAGAAGGTGCATTCCTATCTTGAAGTGTAGAAACCCAGGTAGGGTGTAGCTCATGAAGATAAGACTGCAAAACTGTTCACTATCATTCAAAATCTCATTTTTCACTGCTTGTTTCTCCTCAACTCTTATTAGATTGTAAATAGAATGGACTGGGGCAATGTGAAGGCAAAATGCTTTTTGAGATGTTTCTTTGGGAACATTTACTATTTAAATGAGCAGAAACTTAACATTTACTTGTATGAACCCAAGATTAGGTGCTCTTTTCTAGCAATGTTTGATCTGTAAACAATGTAGTACATGGCAACGCTGCTACAAGCCATTCACACTGATATTGTTGGCCATGCATTAATTGTTTCAGCATGAATCTTCAACAGGATTTCATCTACTTTTCCACTCAAATTTTCATGATTTGTGGCATAACTACCCATTCATATATGGAATTTTCTAACAGATCATTCATTATGTCAAAATAAATTATATGAAAATGCTATCAAAACTAAAGGTTTTGTGAAGAATAGAGTAGAATAGAATAGAGTTAGTGAACAAGTCTTATGAGAAGGGATTGAGGGAGCTGCAGCTGGTTAGCCTGAAGAAAAGAAGGTTCAGGGGGGACCATATTGCTCTCTACAGATACCTGAAAGAAGGTTGAAACAAGGTGGGGAGGTCTTTTCTCCCAGGTAATAAGTGACAGGGTGAGAAGAAATGACCTTAAGTTGTGCCAGGGGAGATTTAGATTGGATATAGGAAAAATTTCTTCACTGAAACAGTGGTCAGGCATTGGAAAAGGCTTCTTGGGGAAGTCATGGAGTCACCATCCTTGGAAGTGTACAAAAAACATGGATGTGGCATTTGGGGACACAGTTTAGTGGAGAACACAGTGGTACTGGGTAAAGGGTCAAAAGCAATGATCTTAGAGGTCTTTTCCAACCTTAACAATTCTATGATTCTATCAATTTTTCTGATTTTATTTTTAAATATCATGTTGTCTTCATCCTCCCCTATCAAAAAAAAAAAAAAAAGTTTAATATTTTTCATGTGCAGAACAGAAACTTTTGCAGAGGCACAGATCTAATCACAAAGTAGCAAATGGTCCCTGAGTTGGCATGAATGTGCAACCAGTGTGGGGCACATGCAAATCTGGCCTCCTCATATCAGAAGTGGATGTCCTAAGGTCCTGTGTTTTCAGGAATGCCAAGCAGGTTACAGCCTGCTCTTTTATGCTCTTCCAGTCACTCTTTCCTCAATTTCAGTGGTGCTGGAGATGCTTCAAACAAAACACAGATTTGTCATCTTTCCTTTTGGTTAGTGCTCACCTTTTGTGTATTTCATTTACCCACCCTAAGCAATACTTATTCTGATCCTTTCCCACTACATCTACACCACATCTACATCCCACTACAAAGGATTATTCTAGACTGAACACATGCACAGCTGACAACATAGTGCTGGTTGGGACTTGTGTTGCCCTTGATATGAGCAGACAATGGGCAGAAAGCCTAAAAAACTCCTCACAACTTTGCTCCCTGTTACTTTACTGAATAAAAATAACCAATCATTTGTCAAAAATAAAGTCAAGGGATTTCTTTTCTTACATTGTTTCATGCAATGCCTATTTTTATCAGAAAGTATGAAACCAGGTGTAACCATTCAGGATCTAACCCCACAGACTTTGCATCTAGTACCATCAGGTGTGACAGTGATCAGTAACAGATGTTTCATGTGACAGTCTAGTAATAAAGTCCACAAAATGGATATTTTATTTGCTCAGGGGGAAAATACTTTCCCGATTCCTACTGACTGGTATTTGTTAATGCCTGAAGAATATAGATAACATTCTTCCTGAGGTTTTTGTTTGGTTTTCAATATGCTTGAGCATTCATCTTTTTTCCCTACCAAAGATACACACAGTGTCTCAATCTATGTATCATTCTCTTTGCTTGTGTGTTTTTTCATTAGTATGAAAGATTATGGCAATACCTTAGCTACCAGAATCTTATTCTAAAGACAGGATGTATGCAACTGACACAACCTTTCATGTCTGGAAGCTGGGAGCCATACAACATGAAAATCTGCTGCAGGGATATACTAAGTATAATACCTAAAAGGTATTTCAGACTAGTTGTTCATAGGACACTTCTCTCTGAATATACAGATCCTGCCTTTTTTCTCCTATTTTCCTCCCTTTCTGGATAGTGTGCACCCAAGGAGATGCCTGGAGAAATCCCTGTGGCTGTGTGAAGGGTCAGGCTTGCGGCCACCCCTGTTGTTTTTGCAGGAGCTCTGAAAGGAGTGGTCATCCTTTCCTATACACAGACCATGGCCGGTGTCACCCTCTTTGGACAATTATATTTTCATCTAATTTCACCAGATGTTAAGTCTTTCCATCTCAAAGTCTCAATTATGTGACCTGACCAAGTTCAAGCCCCAGACAAAACTCAGTGTTAATTCTTGCCCACTTTCAGCCTGCCGTAGCCATCCTGGGGTCCCATCTCTGACAGGGTAACTGACATGGAGAATCTCCTCACTGCCCAGTCCTCTCTCCTGGCAGCAAACCAGTTTGGATACATAGGAAATACAGCAATGAACAATCTAGTTAAATCTGTCCATAGGGACATGAAGAAAACAAAAGGATATAATTGTTTTCATCTTTTCAGAAAAATGAGCATGACAGCTGCAGTTGTGCAATCATGAGCGATATAGCACATACAGTGGTAACACACATCGCAATGTTTACTGATGTACTGTGAAATTTCAAAAGAACTTTTTTCCATTAAAAACTTAAGACCTCCATTGCAAGCAATGAAAGTTGCATGCTAATTTTACAAATATTTCCTGTCATAACTGCAAGACAGTTTTACATAGTTTTCATTGAAGCAATAGAGCAGAAATATCATTTTAAACTTCATAGCCATTCATCTCCATTATTTTGTTAATATGCTGTGCCATTGCCACATCTCCAATCAACCGAAAAATATACTGAATAGTTATAAGAGGATCAGCACCTTCCAAAATAATTGTTTGATCAGGTATGAAGTGTCCCTTTTCATACAGAGTCTTTACATTAATGACTGGGTTTAATTAGGCTGGTTAAAAGTCAGAAAGAAGAAATTCGTTCTCAGCATAATAAACTGCTAATTACTAACTGCACAGAAAAGGTTATGGATAAAGAGGACTTTGCTATTAAGGCACATAGCAGAACAACTTCCATTCCCCTCACATTTCCTGCATTTGCTACAAACAATTGCAAAACTCTTTCAAAGGCTTATTGGTCTCTCTTTCCCTACACTACTCTGAGATAAAGAAGCAGCTTTAATGGCAAGAGTGCCATTTCCATTTACATAGAGGGTGTAGAGGTATTTTAGGGAACATTGCCAAGACACTGAAGATAGACTCTTAGAATTTCTATTTTTCTGATTTTTTTTTTTTTCAGTCAGAAACCAAATAACAGACACTTCAAAAACTCCTGTAAGAATGATATTTGCAAGCATTATTTGGGAAGCTGTTTTCATTTCAAAATACTGAGATTTGGGTCTAGAGGATGTCAAAGTAATCATAATTACAATAGTGAGTGACATTGTAATGTGATTTTTAAAACAAAGGTAACAGCTACTTAGTAAATCTTTGATAATTAGTGTTCTTCTTTGTAAGTCAAAGTAGTTTCTAGTCACACTGCAGTACAGAGCTGTGCCCCATGAGTCATCCCTGTCCTTCCTGCACCTGTGCATCACCAATGTTTGTTTGTGTGCCAGCAAGGCAGTGGCATGGCCTTCCTCTCCCCGTGGGATAATTCAGGCTGGAAGGGGCCTCAGGAGATGTCTGGTGTAGTTGGATCCTAAACATTCTGCTTTACTACATTTAACTGGGACAGTGGTTTACAGGTCAGTATCTCAGTTCATCACCTGATTCATATCTGAAATTGTCAGAGATCGAGATGAAAAATACTTCAGTTCCTGATATTGCCATGATTTAAATACGTCTTCTCCAGCAACTAATTTCAGCTCTTTGCCTTTATTAAATGCACTGTTTTATTTGAGATATATTCTTCCAGCTGTTGCATTTGTTTTGCTACTATAGTAAAAAAGCAGAGAAAAAAATTAAAAGAATAGCAACAAGTTGTGTTCTCACTGAGCCACAACATCAGGGCAAATCAGGATATAAACTCCATTAGCAGACTGCAGGCTTTATAGGTTTATCTGCAACATGCAGTGTTAAAAATATACTCTATTACAAAATGTCTGTGGCTTTGCTGCTGAAAGCAATAACTAGCAACATCTATGATGAAACATGTCTAAAATGAATGGGCACTGATATGCTATGGCTTTCCAGGTGTTTCTATTGACCATAGCATCCTAATACTATTTCCCTAAGACAGTGCATTCTTGCTGGCAGTGAAGCATGTCAGGAAGACAGCCTTGCCACTCATTTGTTTTCAATTCTCTTGTTCTTCAATCCTAATGTTGAAAACCGTACCTCATGGGAATGACACAGGTTTTAGAAATATAAACAGGCAGACAAGTGCATAATTAGGAAGCATTTAGAGTTTTGTGCAGAATCCACTGGGCAAATAGGCAAATGTTTGATAGCTAGTTAGAGGTCTATACAGGGTATCAACATCAAAGAAGGCAGAAAACAATCTGTTATGTCTAAATTCCAACAGCTACCTACTCACTTTACATACTTCAAACCAAAACAAATAGCATGTCTAAAAAGTCTCACTGCAGTGGGCTGTAACTCAAATCATGCACCAAAATTCCATTTAATGGCAAGATAAACTTTAAATATTGTATACCTGCATTATTCCTCAGTATTCCATGTGTCTTTACCACTGAGATGGCCAGATAACAAGGATGAGCTCCTTTATGGAAGAAGAGAAGTTCAGCCCTCTGTCTTCAGGTGTCTGTGCAATGATGAACAAAACTTCCTCATAACATCCCTGTCGTAGCTGCTGCACAGAACTTGCTTAATAAGAACCAGAACCACTTTCAGCCATGAGAGGAAAGCTGGCAACACAAAGAGCTGCTAATGCCTTGTCCCATCA
Organism: Pseudorectes ferrugineus; assembly: GCA_008033365.1. Classification (NCBI taxonomy): domain Eukaryota; kingdom Metazoa; phylum Chordata; class Aves; order Passeriformes; genus Pseudorectes; species Pseudorectes ferrugineus. The sequence goes on along the minus strand of QWTY01018499.1, from coordinate 8,732 downwards.
GAGGCCACAAAGGTTCATCAGGCATCTCTCAACTTCCAGCAAAGTGGAAGCTGCTGTCAACTTGCCTTAGCTGATACTAGGACAATGTACTTAAGTTAAACCTTCTTCTTGAAAAGAGCTAGAAGTAAATTGTTTCAGGTATATAGACACACACATGTGTATGTATGTGTATCCACGTATGCATATTCACAGGTAAAGATTGTACAGGTTTGTTATGCACATATGTGAAAGCCATCTTTCTTTCTCTCTCTAGGTAAATATACATTTAAGTGGGAATTTCTTTTAATATTTATTTCTTCATATCTCTGTTTAATTTAGTGTAATTTTCTTTAAATAATGAATCCCACGAAGAGTTATGTTGTCTAACA
>QWTY01018491.1:0-13342 GCA_008033365.1 Pseudorectes ferrugineus | reverse complement strand
CCATGTGTACGGTGACATGGAACTGTTTTATAAAATGAAGTCTGTGTATTTGAGGAAATAAGTAGGAGCAGAAATCATCTTAATTTTTAATTCCAGTTTTAAAAGTGAGTGGAAGACTATGGGAGTCCTTCTGGTAGCCTATTAGTGAGAACAGACTTGCCTTATGGAAGCTGTATAGTCACACTGGTACAAGGCTAGTGGGAACCTAAGGCTATTTGTAGTTATCTCCTGCTGCTGGTTTGCATGCAGGGAACCTGGGCTGCAGTCAGAGACACCACAAGGTCACTGTAGCCTGATTTGGTCAGTAGGAATGTCTCTTACACCTGACAGTAGACCCTTCTTCAATTTTCCTTGCACCCAGGAAAGTGATGTGTGTGGGTCATGGGCTCATGTCAGGGAGTGTGGTGATGAGGGGCAGGGGACAACAACAGTAGCTTCATAAAAAGCTTGGTGTCTTTTTGCAGCATTCTTTTTGCAGCAGGTGAGAACTGCTTTGCTTAAGCTCAAGAGTGCCTGAGTGACATATCTTTGATCAGATGCAAGGCCTACTGGTGCAAGGAGGAGACATGATCTCACTGTCTTTCATGTTCAAACTCATTTGAGGTGAAATCCTGCCTTGGGATATGTATGTTATATTCTTCTGGTCACATCTGCTACTAAGTGGCTGGTACTTTCATGGTTGCCTGATGTTTTGGGGATGGTTGAAGTACCATACTTGTACAACTTGGCCTTTAAAGGACAAAACCTGGCTCACTGTGGTGAGATCCTTTCTCTGAAAGTGGCTTGAATAGAAAAGAGCAATTCTCTTTCTTGCAGCAGTAGGATCATCCTGGGGCTTCTGGAGTGTCCATATAAGCCACAAAGTGCAGAAATAAATGTATATGCTCCCCAAGAGAGAACGTTCAGTTCCTTCTCTCATTTGTCCTGACCTTCTTATCTGTAGGCTTTTCTAGGGGAGAGAAAATGGGACATTGTGAGTTTTGTGGTGCCTATGTCCTTGGCAAGGAAAAGCTATTGTTTTAGTCTTTGAAATTGCTCTGGAGAAACACAGCTATCCAAAAGAACCTCCTCATTTTTTTTGCTGTCAACAGAGTATGAGAGTGGTACCTTATAATACCGTAGAAGAAGAATGTCTTTGATAAGACATCTGGAAATCCAGCATCAGATTCTCTGGAAGGTACAATTTCTGATAATCAGAAAATAAAGGAAACCTTTGGGTCCTCCGCATCCCTGCAGCAGTTTAATGTGATGTAGGATGCTTTCAAACAGAACAGCATTTGCACTGACTGGAAGTGGTGCTCTTCAGTCATTTTCCAGAGTCTGTACTTCTCAAGGATAAGGAGTCCATGGCTTCTAGCTTCCTTGGGAACCTGCATTTACTCTTTGTGGTACATGGTTCAGAGAAGGGTTCATACATGTTCAGGTGTCACCCCGGCTTGCTTTCCATTCTCAAAGACCATGGGAATAGGAAAGGGTTTAGGTCCTTGCTGCGCTAATTCTGAAGTAATTGTGAGTGTTATGGGGTTTGCTTTTGGGAGAGCCATTGCTGAATAGTGTAAAGGGAACAAATTTGGCTGGAGGTGCAAGCCTTAATGCTCCATGGGAGGTAAATCACCGACCAAATCTTTCAGTATATTACTACAGCTTTGGTCTTTTCCAGATGACTTTTCCAGCTTGAGAAACTTCAGCCAGCTCTTGCAGAGAGCAAAAAAGTAATAGGGACAGAAAATGTCATTATTCACCTTTGAAAACATAGATCCCAGTTGGGCTTTTTTTTCTTTTCAACTTGTTTTTTTTATTTATCATTGTGATGTGTCCTATCTATCTATAAAACTAAACATATGTTTTATAATGTTCAGCATAGGGATGGCCTGTGGGATGGATATGGCACATAACATTGCTTCATATGAGCTATGGCCTCATTTTTTTGCTTTTTATTAGGCAACATAGTGTCGTGTGTTGAATGCATGGCAGCCAAAAGTTTTTGAAAAGTCCACTTGATCCTCAGTATTTCTTTACAGGGCCTCCTTGTGTTTTCTCTTTTCATGTTCTCTTTTCCCCTTTGTGTAAAGTGAGTAATTAATACAATCATAAAAATGCACTGGTAAGTGCTAAACTGAATGTAGAAGGTGTATCTAGAAGGTGAGGAACACTACTGCTAAAATACAAGCTCTTATGTAAGAAGAGGATGTAAACACCAGGCTTTGTTTACATGTCTCAAATGGAGGAGGCAGAAGGTGGAATGAGACACACCTGGAAACATGCATTAATATGAATACGAGGAGGGACTAGATAAAGGAACAGGATTCCCTTAGTTGGAAACGTTCTTTCTGCAGATGGACCAGTTAAATTGAACTCCCACATTTGACAGCAGTTAGGCATTAGTATTATTATTCTGTCTCAACCTTTAAAATTTCTGCTACTGCTCATAAAAATAGTTTTCCTTCTCATTAAATAATGATCCTGTCTGAAAACGTGGCTGTACTGAACAATTCATTCATTGGTGTGAATAAGCTATATTGCAGAGCTGAACATCCAGGCCTACCATTCTACCTCAGACAAACTTCAACGTGGAAATTTTGCTCAAGCAAAAGGGTCCAGACTCAGATCTTGTAATATGACTTAGATTTCTCCCCCCAAAAGGTGAACTGAAGTGTACGCTTAGTTCAAAATATCAGATCAGTTGATAAAACTTGTGTATAAGGGATGAATTACATCTCCACTAGAATATTGTTGTGTAAAAGTCTGACCTTAAAAGAGTAGAGTTAATATATGCTCTTATGCTCCTAATTAGTTAAAAAAAGATTCCTTTCACCAAGGCATGGTGGCTTTTTGAACAAATCTGCACACTAAATGACTGTGGAAATGTGTTCCGGTACCCCCTATAAGGTCTCCAAGGCATAGTCTAAATATCTGATACTAGAATACATTACAACTGTATTTGACAGAGCAGTTACTCCTGGGGGAAAAAAAAAAAGATTTCTGTATCATTGGCCCTTTACTGGCAATTTAGCTGATTTAGATGCAGATGTTGAAGAGAGTGGACTATCCTGCAAAAGGACAAGAAAGTGCAGGGACAGGGGGTGTATTATGCCGTTACTTGAGCTGTGTGATAAACATAGGTGAAGGTGTCATGGTTCATGTACATGACTATACACTTAAACAAGCTACCTAGATAAAGGAGAAATAAGGGATACAAGGCAACAACATTGCCATATCTGTTGTTTTATGTAATCTAATCCAGAGGTAACTATGAGGTGTTTACCCCTTCCCTATGGAGCAGTGATTGCCTCAAATTATCTCACACTTGGGATCAGGTATTGTGATGACACAGACACTGGGGACTAAGTTCACACAGTCACCTACAACATGACCACCAGTTGCCCTTCTACTGCTGCCAGTTTGTAGTCTAAATATCACAAGCTGTTGCACAAAGATAAACTCTGGAGCCCTGGTCCCAGTGGCCACAGATTAGGAATATGCCACCATTGCATTCATGGTGATTTACTGCAGCTGCAGCTCTGATTCAGAGTCATTTGGGAGGTTGTTTATGTATTTCTGTATTATAATAATATATAATAATATACTATGTAAAAAATTATACTTTTTTTTTTTAAACCTTATGTCCTCTAAAGGCTGTTCTGTGTTGTGGTATAAGATTGCCTTTGAGCAGTACTTCAGGAAATGTAATTATAGTCAGTTATTTTTCATGTCTATCAAGCTGTTCCATATAAATATCTTGGTTCTTAAGTGGGATACATGAAGAATTTTTTTTTCTAGAAGGCCAAACCTCACAATGACTGCCCATTTTCTCAAGGCTAAACTGCTTTTAAATGACTTATTTTTTTTTTCTGGTTCAATGTGTCAATGGAAGCAGAGTGGAATTTTCACGACTAGTCTATGCCTTTAGCCAATGAATCAATAAAGCAATCCAGTATTTATTTCAGCTGCAGATAAATGAATGTTTCTCTAAAGGTTTCATAGGAGTAAAGGTTAAATTTTAATCTTATTTGTCTAAAGAACAAGTATTAAAGTGGTTCTACTTTGAGTAGACTCTTTTCTTAGTAACAGACTTGACAGAAGAGGAATAATGTTTTCCTTCTTTGCCTGTGATGCATCATATTTAACATCCTAGTTCTGAATTCTATATTATTTTAATCGAATAATGGTTTTACGATTTCACAGGAAAGACTTTCACTGTATAAACATTTCATTTTTTTATTGACTATGCTTGTATTTCTCAGATGGTAACAGACCCCAGGATTTTTCTGTTCTAAGGGAATAAAAAACAAAGGAAGTTTCTAATTTAGCAGATGTAGCCCATTGCCTTCAAAACCAGAGAAGAGGCACCACAAAGAAATTCAAGACAGTATCATTTTCATTTTGAAAACTTGCTCTTTTGTTTTTGGACAATCACACTTGACGTGATGTATCTGGAATACACCATTGACAGGTTATTTCCATGATCTTTGCTTTTCATTTACAGACATGCAGATTAGGAGAAACATCCAGGAGCCATGGACAGAAGAACCTCATTTATGTTTGGACTTAACTTTACACTTTCCAGCCATTGAACTCCCTGTCCTGTGACAAATTATACGTTCCAGAAATTCTGTTGTTGTACACTGTGATTGTCCTCAATTGGATGTGTAAAGCAGTGATATACCGTCTCAGTTGAGGTGCATCATCACTCTGTGTGTGAAGTTCTCCCACACTGTTCCGAAAAATTCTCTGGTTCTCCTCTAATGCAGCAGCAGCACAAGGATATCAACGGATACTCTTGACAAAGGCCTAATTATACTTGTTACTACACAAGAAATCTCGTGCTTTGTGTGCATTCAAATATAGTTTGTCAGATGTCAGTGTACCATTGACGTATTTGGAGGATGTTGGTTGTTTGTTTGTCCTGTTTTGCTAATGAGTGGATGACTATTTAACTTGTCCTCAAGCACAGAAGATCCACAAGGTGAAATCTCTGAATGTTCCCTGAATGATAATTCAAATGACCGTCCAACTTTTGTCATCCACCAGACTTCATCTTCCTGCCTCAGAGCCTGAAACACCAGCTGTGCCCCTCTCTTAGTGTGTCTATGTAAATCATCACATTGATCTGTGGGACTGAGATGTAGTGAGGGCAAAGCTCTTTTTGAACCCCTGTCTCACTACATTAATCTGCAGGGAGGCTTTGAGAGATGTCTGACTTGAGCAAAAGAAAAGTGGGACTTCTTGTATTTCCTTTTGCATTTCAGGTTTTTCAGGAGCCTTACAAGGGAAGAAATAACCCCTCCAGCTAAGCACAGAGCTGAGTGCATCATTATGCAGGAACCTTTATGGTGGTGGGTATGGAAGCAGTGTAATACTGTTTTGCAACTTCCCCGGCCACAGGGACTGGGAGAACTAATGGATGGATGCCTCATCTGCCAGCTCCACTCCAACTGCTCCCGCTCAAGCTGCTCCCGCTCCAACCAGCCACACCACTTGAGAATGTCACAAAACATCAAACTCGGCCTCGGCCGGTTCCGCTGTCGTGCTCTCCCCAGTGAGAGGGCAAGAGTGGAAGCCTCGAGGTATTTTAGCACCTTCCTCGAAGGCGGCTGCAGAGGGAGGTGGCCCCGGCTGCCTCCCTGGCTGGCTGCACTCGCAGCTTCCCGCTCGCCCCTCCGCTGTGTGTGTGGCACGGCCATCTCTCACATTGTGTCTGCCTCATTGACAGCACTAAAGAGGCTTTGTCAGCTGCTTTGCTGTGCTTTCTGGGATCCCCTGCTTGATTTCCATGCATGCCTCCTTGGCGAGAAGCCAGCATTTTGTTTACCTCTTAAAAGAAGATTCATTAATATGTTTTTCCTGTTCAAATTTATTTGTGTGTCGTTTACCCTGCATAGGCAATTTTGCTTTCCTTTTTTTTTTCTGTTGGCTGGGGAATAGGGGAGGTTTCTTTTTATCAGTAATATATTGGTGAGTTAAGTAATTGTTTGCAAAATGAACCACATACCATTTGTGGTTAAAGGATTTTTTTAAATTATTTTTTAAGTTTCTGAACCAAGTTTGGCTAGCAGTTATTTTTATGTAACCCCACTGAAGCGAATAGAATTCATTAGTTATAACTGAGCATCATACTCAGCCTGCTGTAGTTTTCTCTCAAGCCTTGTGTAAAGGGTGTATTTATGTGACATATCCAGGATTGCCAGCACCAATGGCCCCACAAAAGGACTAGATGCAATGTGAATGTTAGCAAATGAAGCCCTCCATATTTCTAAACTGCCAGGATAATATAACCTGACAAATTTAAAGAAGTAATGCTGAAGATATTGATCTGTATTAATGTTACACTACTGCCAAAAGTGGTGGTGCTATTTTAGCAGAGAAATCAGATTCAGGGTTTTTGACGGTGTAGACTATTTCACAACTTTCACTGCACCATTCTACAGAGTGTGTAACATTTTTTTTGTATTTTTAAATGATGACACAACAATGAAGTTAGTGGAGTCCTTTCCCTTCTTCTTACATGCATCAAATGATTTTTCAGGGTTTGTGTGGTCCGTTTGTGTATTCTTGATGGGTTATGAAATGAGAAGATGCTAAAGAGTGACACTGCTCACAGTGCACTCTGCTCTCTTGACTCTGCTTTTAGGGAAGGGAATGGTGTCTGGGGCAGTGAGACAGGCAGGGAGCAGTAACCTGTGGCTGCCAGGGCTTGGAGAGCCTGCCAGGTAGAGGGGAACCAGGGAGGCCAGATGTCCAGCATATTTCAGGGGTTTACAATGGTCCTCATGCGCTTATTTAAGCATAGGAGTTCATACAAAGCACGAAGCATAGCACAAGCTTTTCTGTTCCTCAGTCCTGGAGCTTAATTAATTTTGTCCTACAAACTGTCATTTTGGGATAAAATTATTTTAATCATTTAATCAAATGCATTCAAGGTCAGATTGAGAGAAGGAGCTAATGAATACATTCTGGAAAAAAGACATTTTCTGTTCAGTGCCACTCTGTCAGGGAATAGCTGAGATCAATTTCTTCTTCCTACAAAGCCATAGCACTGAGGCTTAAAAGATTTATGTTAAAAAAAAATAAATCTCCTCCTTTCAGGATGGAAAAAATGTGATTGATTGGCTCCCTCAAAGAAAGGAAGTCCTTGTCTAATTAACACCCCCATTTGCTTTCTTTTAAGGTAAAGCATTAGGCAACGATGCGTAATGATCTTTTGTTCCATATTCTGTTTCCAATTCTGCTAGACCACTGAGTCAGGGTCAGCAATGCAACATTTTCCACTGGCCTCATGACCACAGCGAGGAGGATTTTGAAAGCCAGCTTCCACATTCACTCCTCAAAAGAGAAACACGTTCCAAAAAAGTGTAAGATCTCTGTCATCATGAATACCTATGTTTCAAGTTTAAAAACCTGTTTCCTTGGTAACTAGACTTGTTAGGCTGGTCTGCTCGTACCATGCATGCAGAGGCCACCAGATACCATACAAAGCTTATTGAGACATTTAGCAAAAACATTTAATGCATTAGTCTTTTCATATTAATTTTAAAGAACTCCTGAGAGACAAAAGATAAACTTTCTCTGCTGCTTGCCTTGTGCTGTATAAAATCTTCTCCTGTGATGCTGGAAGGTATGATGGAGGATGGCAACAGTGGCTGTGAGAGGAAAGTCATTTTTCTCTGAACTTGCCTCTCCATCGCAATTCCTTCCTGGATCCCTCCCAAGCATGGTCAGCTGCGACACCCATTTACTGGATTTTTTCTGTCTATGAATGCTGCTGTTACGGAAGACATTTTAAACTTGGCTATTCATGGCATATCTCTGTGCTGTCGTCACATTGCTGTGTGATGGGCATTAACTTGGATATCCCTGACTGGCAATTTGACTCTCCACACCCAGACAATGTACATTCATAGCATCTTGGTTGCCTGCCATTTAGCCCATCTGTTGGATTGACTCTTTGCCCATTTAAAAGTCAGTCAGACAGGGGTGTAGGTGCCAAGAAATGTGAATTGAGAAGGGGAGTCTGCATAGCGCTGCTGGCAGAGCATCTTCAGTAAGAGCCTCCTCCTTTGTGGCAGCCATCACTGCCAGATGCCTCCCTACAGTAGGTTACAACTGCTGACATTTGCGTACCAAGAAAAGGATACACGAAGCAGAGAAAAGGAGGGAAGAGTTTCAGGGTAGCCTTGGCAACTTGCAAGGCAAGCTGTGCTCTTGCAGGTACTCAGTTCACAGCACAAGTAAGAGATGCATGGAGATTGCAGGGTATTAAAAAGTTACTCAGTAGGAAGGAGAGCACGTCGTTAGTGTGCTAAGGTGAACCTGAGGTAGCCTATTACACTTAAGGAGAGAGCCAATGACCCAGCAGAGGTAGCTGCAGGAGCCCAGTAAAGGTATTTCTCCTCCTCCTCCATGCAGGAGACCTATACAAGAGTGTTAGCCCTGCCTGGAGAGCGTTTCTGAATGTGGAGTAGAGATCCAAAGATAACATCTGTTAAGATCATCTCTCTCTTAGCCACAGTTGGGTTGTGCAGTGAATTAACTCATCTGTGTGTAAAATTTATAATCCAAATCTGGAGAGTGTCAGGCACATGCATGCTTGCAATAATGTCCATAAATGCATGTTTCACTTCAAGTTTGGCTCACCAGAATTACTTTATCTATGAGACTAACTTGTGTATCAGTCTTCTTTGCTTGGACAGCCCTTCATTTCTGCTGAATAGGCGTTACTGCTGCTGCCCTTCACACCAGAAGCACAGGTAGCCTCTTTCCATCATCATTATTATACTTGAATATAGCAGAGAAATATCTCCAGTCTGTCAGTGGCTATGGTTCAGCAGTGCCTTGCAGCCTAACTAGTATTTAATGGATAATTTTCTTTTCCGATCAAACTTAAAACATAGATAGATGTGTTGGGCCAGTCTGAACTTAAGATTGTTTTAGATAATTCTTTATAAACCAATGAAAAGAATCATCCCAAGCCAGGTGAACAGCTGTGTTTGATTTCAATTACTTTATTATGTTTTCAGACTTTTTTCAGTTTGTTGTTTGGGTTTTTTGTTTCTTTTTGTGTCAAAGATGTGGCTTTCCCAGTTACCTCATGAAATGCAGTATGGCACGAGGAGCCCATAACTAGGGCAGAGATGGTGTCTGTCTTCTCATGAACCTGAGGAAGAAGTTTGTGGAAGGAACTGAAAGCAAAGAATTGCCCAGTGTTTTTTATTTGAGGGCCTGCTTTTTTCATTTGAGGGAGCTTTCAGGCACCAGAAAAGATGATTTTTGTGATCATCCAACTCCTTTTCTGTAGTCTGTTGTTTTCTCTTTCTGATGTCTTTTGCTCAGTGTCTAATCCCAAGCAGAGAACCCCAAGTTCCACAAGCCTAGGCTAATGTACTGAAGAAGTAGCACACCAAAAATGATGCCTGATGCTGTGCTCCACTTTCCCTGATGTCAGCAAGTAACACTGAGGAATCTGGTGTTCAACATGTTGTCTCTGAGCCAAGAATTAGGGACCACTGCCTGAGGGGACAAGAAGCAGATTTAGTGTGCCTACTTGTCAGTTAATAGTCAGCCTTATGCTGTACAGTAACCACTCTACTTGCTCACTACAAGGGAAGATAAAAACCTGTTAGAATACAGGAAAAATTCCAAACAAGAGCAACAATTGTCCCCCCATCCCCTATTTACATCACTGTTAGTCAGCTTGCTGCAATTCTAAACACACATGGTATCAAGTAGTACCAAAATTATTAGGTGCTGATGCATGTGTAGCCTTTGCAACACCAGTCTGCTGTTCTGTGGTGTGCTAGCCACGTGGCCACCTTCTGTGCCTCTTTCCCTACCCTTATCCCCTCTGATCTTACACCCTTGATCTGTAAGATGTAGCCTGCACAGTCCTCTGCCTGCCCTGCATGGTGTAGATGCGTGATGGGGATAGATTGGAAGTGCATGCCCTTGCTTGTCCCCAACCATGTCAGTGATCCATGCCTCCAGGAGGGTGTTGTGGGGGGCTAGGATGAGTCTGGAAAAGGACCAGGGCTTTAGGGATAGAGGGACTGGTGGGGATAAGGTAGGCCATGTTTCCAGAAAAACGAGAAAAGCAGAAAGCCAGGTTGGAAGGGAGGAGTTCAGTAAGCCATGGGCTGAGAGAGAGAAAAGGAGAGTTCTAGGGATAAAAAAGGAGGAGACTGGAAGAAGAAGAGAAGGCACTGGAGGTGCAGGTCTCATGGTGCTACTTTCCTGTGGTCTCTGCTCCAGAGTGGTCTGCTGGGAAAATCCCATTGTCAGGAAAACAGAGGTGTTAATTATTTAGTACAAGGTGCTGCACCTGGGTTGAGATAATCACAGACATGAGCACAGACTGGGAGAAGTAATTGAAAACAGCCCTGTGAAAGAAGGACTTGGGGGTTCAGATGGACGAAAAGCTGGACATGAGCCAAAAATGTGCTCTCACAGCCCAGAAAGCCAATTGCATCCTGGGCTGCACCCAAAGCAGCGTGGCCAGTGGGTTGAAGGGGATGGTTCAAATGGCAGTGTGTAAATCCAAGCAGTCCAATCCAGGTAGTTGCTTGTCAGTAGATCAATCCATCCTGGGAAAAGAAAGCACAGAAGAACGATCAGCATCACTTAGGAAATACTTAATATTCAGTCTGACTGTACTAGGAAATATGAAAGTTCTAAGAATTGAAAAAAAAGTAAAATACCTTCCTAGTGTTAAAGTGCTGCAGCCCAATAATAGTTCCAGTCAATGAAAGCAGCCTTTAAAATAGCACAGCCTAATTCCTCACTCTTCTTCCGTGTACTCTACAGGCACTCTTGCCAGCAGTTGAACTGCTGCTTTTTGGTCCCAGAAAAACACTGGGTTTGTTTCCCCTTATTAAAAACTATCCATAACTCAGCTGAGAAAAATATTATTTACTTAAACTGTTTGTTAAAATCAGATTAATTCTTTTGGCATTTATTTTTCACTAGGTCTTTTTCAACAGCTCTGTTGTATCTATTGGCCAGAGATTGTGAGAGTCCTAACCTTCCCCATTTTGGATCACGTGTTGTTATGCCAGTGTTTGTAAAATGCATCCTTTTGAATTCTAGATATGGATACTCAGCATTAACATAGATAAAACCATTTATAAACCTGTATAATATATGTATGCTGCATGTTCTGTATATTTTCTTTGTGTAAGCTTTATGCCATCACTTTTATAAATATCCTGTATAAGTAACATCCTCTTAACACGTTTACAGCACGTCGCTGTGGAGGATGTACTCCCAAAACAGGTCAGTGAATTTGGAGGCTGCAGCAAGAAGGAATGACTCTGATGCCACAGTCCTTCCCAGCCAAGTTAAACTAGCAGACAGCACTGCCACTGGAGTAGGCAGTCCTGCATTCTCCTTGCCCCTGTGCATATTTAGAATCATGGAGTGGTTTGGGTTGGAAGGAACATTAAAGATCATCTTGTTCCAACGCACTGCCATGGATTTCCCCCTCGAATTTCTGCAATCCCTGGTGCCACCTGAGGTTTCATGCAGCTGCACAGCGCTCTAGGCAGGGAAACCCACCCAGGAGAAAGCTGTGTCAGGAAAAGGGGCTTGGATAGCTCAAACGTGGGTCTGGTCCCCAGTGTGGTCCACTGCAGCAACATGCACCTTCTAAATGCCAGAACAAGGGAGAGGGCAATGTTGATTTAGAAAAAAATGGGATTGCTTCCTTTGGCCTCTGTGTTGGACCAAAGTGTTTGTGAAATTAAAGTCTCTGAGTGGTTAAACCACGAATAAAATCTTATTCTGGCTGAGAATTTTCTCTGGTCAACTGAAAGCAGCATCCATTCTATCAGGCTCCTGGAATACAGGCAATAAATCTGTTTATTTTTATTAGTTTTTTGTGTAACTTTGTATATTAATGCTTGACTGCAGCAAGTCTTCTGCAGTCTGAGTTAGGCTGCTCTCCCTTTGCTTGCACTCCAACCTGAGATATTAGGGACTGACACATTTTTGCACTTTTGGGGGGCCTTCATGGTCTCCATGACAACAGTGCCCTTCAGCAGTCACTGATGGGGTCTTGGGTACTTGCTGGCACAAAGCCTGTGCTGTGGTGTTGTTGCATGTATGTAGTTAGCAGGACACAAGCAGAGAGCAGTAGGAATGACGACTGCCCTTCGGAAAGGTGATCTGGCTGCTGCTTCTTCCCACAGTCTTCCAATCCAAAAGGCAGATGAGGTTAATGTAACAGCCTGCAATAAAAGACACTTTTTCAGGTCTTGTATGGGGATGTCTCAGGCACTCGCTGGCTTTAGCAGTGGCATTTATGTGTGTGTAAGCACAGCTTTTGCCCCACACTTAGACGACAGCTGTTCGGACAATGCGTCGCAGTGAGGTAACCACGTATAGAGCAAGGTCCAGCATGACCAGCAGTCCTCAGTGAAAATATGTTCAGTTCAGCACAAAAATTGAAGTCTTCCAAACATTGCACAATCTCTCACTCAGGAATCCCAATTAAAAAAAATCAATCCAGGTACCCTACATTTAGGGAGGGACTGTGGGTTTTATGGCCTGTGTAAGGGCTGTAAGTAGCAAAGGGAGTCTCCATTCACAAGAGTGCCAAGGGTAGGTGGCAGACAGCCCCCAGCAAACCCAGGCTGAGTGATGGGTAAGAGGGTGGCCTGGTGCAGCTCAGCTGAAGCACAGGCGTCTCAGGTGTTTGGAGGAGATACGTGAGAAGGCAAATGATCTTGGGATTCTGTAGACAGCTCTAGGTGGACTGTACAGCAATGGGAGACTGGTTTTGTCCTCTATCCTTGTTAAATAAGACCAAAATATGGATATCTGAGGTTGGAGGGAAACACTTGTATTGATATGCAAAAATAGTGGCATAGTAGGATCAAAATACAAGTTCTTTTATCAAACACACTGGTCAATATTATGGTTGTGAAATGCTGAGAATATATAAGTACCACTGAACCATCAGGATATAAAAGTGCTTTCCCATCTTTACAGCCTTTTCCACCCCTTTCAAAATCTCTTTCTACTTCTTTTCTTTTATAGGGTAATGCATTTCTTCCTTCCCCCTTCCCCTCTGCTCCCCCAACCTTTTGTTTTACTATATTTGGGTTGGGAAACATCTCCTTTAGTGTCAGTGTTGCTTTCATTTGTAGTTCTACTTTGTTTTGCAAAATAATTCAGAAATTCTTGATCCAAAGGCATTTCTTTGAAAGCATTTCAGTAAAGTCTGTAACACAGACATCTATTCTTCCACTGTTCATTTTCCTATAGTTTTTCTTCTCTCCTTGCCTTTGCTGATGACTACTAATTTGTCCATTTAGAATCCAAGGAAAAACCCACTTTTACATTTTCCGAA
>QWTY01018489.1:0-11980 GCA_008033365.1 Pseudorectes ferrugineus | reverse complement strand
AACACTTATAGGGATGAAGAATCCAAAACTTCTCTGGGCAATCTATTCCACTGTGCCACCAACCTCACATTAAAGAATTTGTTCATAGTATCTAATCTAAGTCTACTACCCTCATTCAGTTTAAATCAATCAGACTGAATTTTTCACCTCAGTAATGTAAGTTGATTTCTTCTTTCACTATGTAGACAGAAAATTCAAATGCTGCCATCTTGTTCTTGAATGCAATTTGATGGCTTGTAGCACACCTCCTGGTGTTTGTCGTACAGCGATGTGTCACGACTCTGCTCCGCAGCTATTCAGTATTAGCTGTGACAAAGCAAGCAATGCTGTTTGTCATAGATATCTGTTGGCTTCCCCCTCTTGCAAATCCAGTTAGAATGACCAGCATCCCTGCTCCTGCCCTACAGACGTCTCTTCAGAAGCAACAGATGAACCTATTTTGAGAACACTTAGGTTATTCAGAATTCAATTATTAAAGTAATTTTCACATTATTTATTCCTCGTTTTATGTCTTTTGGACCTAGCACAATTGGTTATTCTTTCAATAGACATATAACCATATAATCTAACTAAAATTCTTCTTCCCTAATATAACATAATAGCCTAACATATCATAGAAACATTAAGGTTGGAAAAGACCTCTAAGATCATTGAGTCCAACCTTTAACCTAGCAGCAACATGTTCCCAACCAAAAATGTATTCCCTTCCTAATTCACCTCTTATAAGCAGTCTCTAGTTCATTTCCTTTGACATATGAACATGAAATATCTCAATTAGAATAACTTGGATTTTTTTTGTTTCCTCATCCTTTGGGATGATCAATTATCTGATTCTTAATTTTATTAAGAAGGAATGAAACTTTTTCCGGCTCAAGCCTAAATTAGCCATTTTGTTTAACATTTTAAGATATGTTGAAGAGAAAAATGCCATACTATTTTAATTAAAAACTTTTTTGTAGTATTGGAAATAAAACTAATGGCACTTCTAAAATAAATTGTATCATTTGGAAAATGTTGATGAAGTGTCTAAAAACTAAACCTTAAACTACAAATCTTCCCTTTGATTCAGGAGTCCTCCTAAAATAATTCAACCTTAATAATAGATTGACTAGTCCATCCCTACTCCCTGATATCATCATTATTACCAGTGGAGAAAAATTCACATGCATTCTATTTCTGTATATTGGCAAAAATTGGTAGCTAGAAAACCACAGCAACAAATGCCTTACAGCATAAAGGTACTTGCAACAAGCTACATCTTTTGCTGAAACAGTCAAATTTTGATTGCCAGCAAGCAGTAAGAACAGGACGTTCAGAAGTCAACATTTTAACCAAATCTATTTGGATTGTGGATGTGAAGAGAATGTGGTATCAGCATGACCATTCCCACATTTGCTTACTATAGCCAGTAAATAGATAAGAAATTGATTAAAAAATAATTTAAAAAATGCTAAAAGTAAGTAAAATATTATCCCTGGGAAACTTTATGACTTCTCTGTTTTGACTTCATTCCTGATGCTCATCTCCACAAAAGCAAATCAAGAAATTTTCAGGTTTTGCAATCTCTGCGATACTCAGCCATAGCAGTCACATCTTGACATTTCACGGTGTGAACAAGCTAGCTCTCGTACACGGACAGTGAGGAACTACTGAGGAATAACTACTAGAAAACAGACAGTCCTGGCTTTTTAATGAAGGACTCTTGCATCAACAAAGCATGAACTTATTCAGACCAAAAAATAATACCTTACAATAGTGTTGGTGTGTTAAAAAGATTTTGCAGTGTCCCCAAGGACAGATAATTATTGCACAAAGACTAATGACAAATTCTTAGAAAAACTCTCCGAAATGGTTATTCAATAGCATATGTTATTGAAGTGAATGTGATTTAACAAAAGACCTGAATGCTAACAATACTGCTATGAATGCCTCTAAGTGGATCAAAAGTGACAATGAGGCTCAGAGCAAGGGTGAAGAAGTCAGAGGTTCAGACGGTATTTTCATTAATCCTTCTATCAAGGGTCAAAGGATCAAACCAGGACAGATTCATTCTACAGATGAAAGCAGAGTTGCACAGATGGTTCACCAGGAGGGCTTTAGTTTCCTTGACTTTGGGAAGATGCTCCATAAGTCATTGTTGGACGGTGGTTTCTATGGCATGAAAGGGGTTTACACATATTGCATGACATTCACTAGCTTTACAGAAGAAGCACTTCAGCTGTGACGGACTGGCAACGCAACACTCTGGGTAAAGTCCCTTAAAAGCAAGAAGGATAACGTTACTCGTAGCAGCATCATATAAAGGAAGTAAGTTCAGCGGATGAACTCACAGTTTGTGATTTCTGTGCACCACTGGAAACAGATTGGGAAACTATCAAGAAGATGTGTAAAAATTAGCTTAAGATAAAAGCTGTGATTTAACTGACCTAACGGAGGTTTGTTAGGAAGAGTCATGTGATTAGAAGGAAAGATTTAGAAGATGTTGATATGTGTCTCAAGACAAAAGAAAGTCCCAGATTTGGGAAAATACAAACTGTCTAATGGTTCTGGTAGTGATTAAGGCAGAACATGGTAGCCTGACAATCAACACATTCACATGAATGAACTGCAGGATTTCAAAAAAGGCAGAGAAATCATGGCAATTATGAAAGATCATGGCAATTATGAAAGATCATAAATTATCAGAAAAATTAAAGATTTTTAACATATAGCTATGATGTGTTTTACCATTCTTGGTTCACAGGGAAGCAGAATCACCTGGGATCATGAAGAAATCTTGGAAGGCATAAAGGGCACTAGTAAACTGGCAAAGGCACGTCTCGGTAATTTAAAAAGTAAAAGAAGTTACAGAAAATTTTAGTACAGACATGTAGCCTCAGTCCTGAGAAAAAAAAGTTGAAGCAGCCAGATACTTTGCCCACCTCATCGGAAATTACCATTAAAAAGACAAAACCAAAACCAACCAAACCAAAACCGACCAACGAAACAAAAAAACCCAACCAAAACCCCCAATCAAAACAAACAAACAAACAAGACAAAACCAAACCAGACCAAAAAGAACACCTCTATCTCGTATAACATGCTCATAGCAAGACTGCAAAACATAGAGATGAAATTGCTTAAGTTAGATGAAAAAATTATTAGAAAGCTGTGTTCAGACAACAGTTTTTTGTTCTCTGTCTTAAAGAAGGGATTCACTAAAGCTGAAGGTATATATTCTGCTACTGTAATATCACAGTTTTATTAATGATTTAGATGAGGAAAAATGTTCAGTAAAGTACCCTGTACTAAGAAATCTGGTAGGGACAGCAAACTTTCTCCAGGGCAGGATTCAAACTCAAAAGAATGCTCACTAACTGAAGAAAAAAAGAAAGAGGGATGCAAAAAACCAAGGAAGCCTTAGAAGGGTTAAGTAGTCAGAGTCAGCTGAACAAAAGAGTGATGCAAAGCCTCTGGGACAGCAGTCCTATTGGCATGTTTGGGAACTATAGTGACATCATGAACTTTAGTCAATAAAATTGCAAAAAAGGCAAGTATAATTTAGAGATACATGAGAGGACTACACTTTGCAGAATTAATCCCTCACCTTCTTCAGGGCTGACCTACTAGAGAAGTTTTGTGGAGAATGACCTGGGAATCAAGTTGATCATGAGAAGGCAGTGTGCCAGGAGGGCCAATAGTGGGATGCACCAGGAGTAGCGTGGTCAGCAGGTCAAGGGAGGTCACATCTGGACTGTGGTGTTCAGTTCTGGTCTCCACAGATCAAGAAAGACAAGGAGCTACTGGAGAGGGTCCAGTGGAGTCCACAAAGGTGATGATGGGCCTGGATCATCTCTTACAAGGAAAGAACTGTGAGAGCTGGGCCAGTTTAGTCCACAGAAGAGAAGGCCGAGAGGGAATCTCATAAATACATACAAATATTTCAAATATGGGTGCCAAGAGGATGGTGCCAGACTTTTTCACAGGTGCCCAGAGACAGGACAAGGAGTAATGGCCACAAACTAAAGCACAACATGAGGAAGAACTTCTTTACATTCAGGGTGGCAGAGCACTGGAACAGGCTGCCCAGGGAGGTCGTAGACTCTCCCTCTCTGGAGACATTCAAAACCCACCCATTCCTGTGTAATCTGCTGTCCTGGTGACCCTGTCTTGACAGGATCCACTAAATGATCTCCAGAAGTCCCTTCCAACCCTAACTATTCTGTAATTCTGTGATTCTACCTCTATGGGCATTACTGATGCACAGTGTAACATGATCAGTTTTAGGCAACACAGATTCACAGAATAATTTAGGCTGGAAAGGACCACTCAAGGTCATCTAGTCAAGCCTTTCAATTAAAACAGCACTAGCTTCCAAGCCAGGTCAGATTGCTAAAATAACTGACCAGATGAGCTTTGAAATTCTCAAGGATGGAGGATTCACATCCTCTCAGAGTTCCTGTTTCAACGCTTGACCATTCTCACTCTAGATATTCAATTAAAATTTCCATTGGTTCAATCTGTGACCTTTGTCTCTCATCCCTTCACTACGCACCTTAGAAGAATTTGTCTCTGTCTTCTCTACATAGCGTTAGGTCATTGAAGACAGCAACCACATCTGAAGAAATGCTGTGTTCAGTTGTGGGCTCCTCAGTACAAGAGACATGGAGCTCCTGGAGCGGCTCCAGCAGAGGACTATGAAGGTGATTAAGGGACTGAAGCATCTCTCTTATGAGGAAAGGCTGAGGGAGCAGGGTCCATTTCTCCTCAAGAAGAGGTGACTGAGATGGGACCACAGCAATGTCTATGAGTATCTGAAGGCAGGGTGTCAAGAGGATGGACCAGGCTCTGCTCGGTGGTGCCAAGCAATAGGACAAGGTGCAACAGGCAGATACTGATGCCCAGAAGTTCCACCGGAATGTGAGGAAGAACTTCTTTACTGTGCAGGTGACTGAGCACTGGAACAGGTTGCCCAGAGGTTGTGGATTCTCCCTGTCTGGAGATATTCAAGAAAAATCTGGACACAATTTGTGCAATGTGTTTTAGGATAGCCTTGCTTCAGTAGGGAGGTTGGCCCCACTGTGGTCCCTCTTAATCTGACCCATTCTGTGATTCTGTGAACTAGTTCCCTCCAGCTTTTTCTTATTTAGGTTAAACATGTCCAGCGCCCTCAGCCTCCTCATAGGAGTCTATGTGTATGTTGGAGTCTGGAGTGGGGTGGTGGAATGTGGAAGAAAGAAAATCCAAAAAAAGATCTTAAAGGAAAAAAGGTTGAAAAGGCCAGAGGAGAGCAACTGAAAATAATCAGATGTCTAGAAAACGTGACCCATGGGGAAAGATTAAAAGAACTGCCATTGCTTATCTCAAAGATAAAATTGATAGGGGAACATGGTAGCAGTGTTCAAATATATTTTAAAAAGGTAGACAAAGGAAGAGGAGAATACCTTGTTCTCCACATCAATGGCAGTTAGAACAAGAGGCAATGGACTTAAATTGCATGAGGGACCAAAAAATTAGATTAGGAAAAATTTCCTAAGGATAAGGAAGGTGAAGTACTAGAACAGATTGCCTGGGGAGATAGTCAAATATTCATCACTGGAGAGTTTTTGAAACAGATTGGTATGGTTCGTCCTGACATGAGGCACAGAACGGACTAGTATTCAAGTCCTATTTTCTGTGCTTTTATGTACATAGCTGACTGAAGAACAGTTTTGAAGCCCAGAAATATGGCAACTGAACAAGAATAAAGGATCTTTAGTCTGATAAAAAGCATTAATCAAAGCAAGTGTGTGCTGGCTTCAAGGCAGGGACTAGAAATAATTTGAGGTGAAATAAAACATCAAGGTTTACTTTCTAGCTTTATAAAAAACACAGGACATTTATGATAAAGGTCTCACTTCTATCATTCTGTCAGAACAGTCAGATACCATAGGAGGAGCTGCATCTGCTTCCTCAATGCATTGATGCTATTAAGATGAAATGTGTGTACAGAAGAGTACCATATATATGTGTGTGTGCATAACAGAGAGACAGAGAGGTACTTCAGTGAGAACAGAGACACTCTCAGCAGAGATGCCAAATCCATTCTGGAGTAGAAGTCTGTAGCTGGAATGCCACAGGCTCTGTAGAGGGGCCAAATATGATCAAAGATACTAGCCAACTAGGGAACAACTAGAATTCATATGTGAGGATGTTAAAAAAGCAGAAATTTAGTCACATCACCCACCAACCAACTGAAGAGAAATAATCCCCTGCCAAAGCAGGAATTGAACTTGCTGAGGTTCTATTAAAGGCATAGGAGGCTTTGATAGGCTGGTTCATCACTTGCCCATATGGCAGACATGTGAGACTTACATCTGTCTACAGAAACAGTGCAAATGGCTGAGCTGGAAGGACTAACAAGACCAAAAAAAAAGGTAAGGGAAGAGGGAGTGGAGGAGAGTGGGCAAGAGAGAGAGAGACATGATTAGAACTACAATCCATATATCTGAATGAACTCAAAAAACTATTCTTTCTGGTCACATCTGTAGGCTTAGAAGACAATGTCTTGTGATGAGCCTATCACTCCTGGTAAAACATATGTATTTGAGCAAACCCACACCTGCACTTATCCAGTACAAACACATGGCAGGAACTGGTGCTGTGGCGGACACTGATTTCTCAATTTGCATAGAATTATTCACAACCTAAGGAAAGAAAAAACACAGATATAAGAAGTCCCGTGAAACCTCACGCCTTCATCAGAACTAAAGGCAAGGCAATTTCCTGCCATGAGAGGAGTTATCCTTGCCCCACTTGCAATGTCCATTGAGTGCTTTATGCAATATATCAATGTACATTACAATAGTCTTCCAAATTCCCAAGGAAAATATATGTTTTCTCAGAAAGAATTACTTAGCAATATTTTTATCAAATGCAGGCTAAAATAGGCTTGGATAGCTTTCGTCACACATTCATGCATATGTTAAACAAGTTTCAACACATCTGACTAACACCCAGATGGCCTTGACTCAAACTATGAGGACTAAGAGGTGTCCCCTACTCACTGGTCATCCCTGAGCGGAGTTGTCTCACTGTTCACACCAGATCTGTGCCCTGTTCAAGCACTGCGTAGAGGTGAAGTTTTCAAAGTTTGCCAACCAGAACACCCACCAGGTAAGACTCAGCATGTTTTCAAGAATTTTATGTATCAGAGATACTGCACAGCAACAAACAGTCATTCAAATTTTTGTCATCATGGACAAAGATTAAGCAAATATAAACTTGACTGTTGTTTTCATTTGTTAGGCAGTCTCAACTGAAGCTCCACTAAAAAACAAGAAACTGCTTTTCCTTTTGTCATAGTCCCTTGAGACAAGGCATTACAAGATTTTTTAAATTTCTTTTTCTTTCACAGAAAGAATCATATCAGAAGAATGCAACTTTAGGTGTAGAGATAATTTACTGATTATTTATTTTAGATAGATACTTCTTGGCCACCTACAATAATTTAAAACCTGAGAATTGTGTATTTTAACACAAGTATTTGTATTAGAATGAGACAGTGATATACATCATCTATTTAAAGTATGTTCTAAAAAAAAAAAGAACACCAGAATTTGGTTCATCTCAGGTTAAGCTATTCAATATTCCACAACATGAACATTGTGTCAACCACTGCTTTGTTTTTTTTTAAATATATTTGTATTTTCTCAAGTTTTGGGGAAAAACAAGTGATCTTAGTTGCTGACTGAGCATCATGTTGTTTCACATTGGTCACACAAAGACACAGAATATTTTTACAGTGCTGGTGTATGCTTCAAGGCAAGAAACCATCATTGTCTTTCCCTGGTGCTCTCCCCCTTCTACATCTGGTAAATATGACTATTGCTATCCACTGAATCCTACAATTCTTGCACTCTTCGTTTTCAATACCCCTTACGCACCTGGATCTGAAATACGACTGTTATTAGGCTCCTAGATGAGAGTCTGAAATCTTTCACTGAGTTTCAACTAGAAAAGTTAAACCTCTGTTTTCTTGTCTGGTTGCATTTCACAGATTCTAAAGGTGATTATGTGGGAACCTGGCATAACTAGAAAAAAAAATTTTGGAACTCTTCTGCATTTAAACTGATACACAAAACAGGACAAAAAATATGTAATTAGTGTACTTGGTCCTCTTAAAGCTTTACATTATGCTTATAATTTTAAATGTAAAAATAAATTTAATTTGTTTAAACAATTTGTTAGAATTATGTTAAAATAGAAGTTTAATTATTTGACTTAAAAAACTCATTAAACCACAATGATTTTTACTTTGTTCCCTAATTTTAACATGCTTGATGGGGGAGCTGGTGGAAAAAAGAAAGGTCTAAGTAAAATATGCTGAAAATCAAAATAGGGTAAATAAATTGATATACCTTTTCTGAATGACCAATGTGAGGTGAAAAGTGAAAAGCCACAGGGAGTGAGAAATAGGCAGAGATGGTGTGTGTAAATAAAAATAGTTAAAATGAATAAGCCACATTGTGACTTCTGGTAGTGGAGCAGAACTTGGTTAGAGGTCAATCAGGCAGCCCTGCATTCAGAAGCCCTTGATCAAAGGAACATGAAGGCATGCCAGCATGCTTATTCTAGATATGGACTGATGTGAGAACATCTGGAGGATCACTCCCTCGGTTGAGTTACATTACACCTCATTAATGGTGGTCTATTCTGTTTTATTGTCTTCAGCAAAACCCTAAAAATAAGACATGACAGCATGATATTCATTTGCACAGGGGGAGAGAAGACACAGAACATACATATAGATACTTTTAAAAGAAATTTTAATTAAGCCATCTGTACGATAAATATAATGGGAAGAGTATGGTCTTCAGGAAATAATGTGTGTTTTTGATAAATAAAACCCTTGTCACTTCAACATTAAGCATCTGAAGAGCTAATCACTGAAATCAAATGTCACAGTAATATCTGTTAAAAAATTAAATTAATTGATGGCAACCATATATTCCTTTGGATACATGCATACCAAGATCAAAAGATCTTCTTCAGTAAAGGTGCCTTAAATGCCATGCGTCTTACACAAAATTTGTAAAGATAAATATTCTGTTTAAGCAGGCATGTAAAAATGCAATGTTTGGGTGAAGATTCTTGCATTTGACAGTAATTAGTTAAGGTTTATGGCCAGTGTCTTTGGTTTCTGTTATACAGGAAATCTCAGTATCAGCAAACTGAAATTTCTAGACACTGTAAAGAGGTAGCTGGCAACATACTGGGCTTTTGCACTTCAGAACTTCACCAAACAGCAGTGGAAAAAAATTGCCAGATTTTGATAACGCTGGTATTCCTGTATAAATTTGTAACAATATTTGGTCTAGGTTTTCAATACCACAGGTGACTCATCAAGGACATTTAAGCTCCAATTAAATTGTGCAAAATAAACTTTCAAGGGTTATTAACAGGTTGATATATTTTGATGTTCATAGACTATTATTACATCATGAAATCATTAAAAGACATTCTAGGACTGAGCATGTGTTTTCAAGAGCTATTATTATTTCGATCCTAATAAGGACTATGCAAGGGTTTTTGAAGGCCTTTTCCCTTTGTTTTGTACGAACTTGCAGCACACAGAGTATGAGAAAATGGACGCAAGATGGCTAAAAATAGTCAAAAAATAAAAAGGAAAATATTTTATTTCCCTTAAAAAAAAAAAGATAAAAACACCAAGCAAAGATTTCCTGCAGCTTCCCATCAAAAGGGCGCTCACTGTAGGACACGTTTGGCTTTTGGTGTGGGTGTGGACTCATCTGTTTTCAACAGCCAGTAAGATATTGAGTTCATTGTTATGTAAATAAGCTCATTGCTGGTAATATGCTCTGACTCCTGCTCACTACACAGGATACATCTTAAATTTTAAAAAAGATTTTAAAAGTTAACAAATAATTATAAGAAGGAAAAAAACCTAGATGGCAAATTAACCGCTGTTTCGTCAGATATTTCATCTAATGAGTTCACGTAAAAATGGAGTTATAAAGCATGCCTAAGATGAGGAAATAGAACAGACTGCTAAAAGTTTTTGGTATTGAGATGATATGCAGACATCTTGTTGAGTATTTGTTAATACCTGCTTTACACTATCATTTTCCAGACAGCTGAGGCACTTCCACGTAACTTCTATTGTAGGAAGCCAGAGTAGATTTTTAGATTTCATATGTCCTAAATTCAAAGCTAATTATAAGACGCACACCTAGCAAACAAGCTTTTCTCTTTCTTCTAAACAGCCCATGAGAAGTTATCCTTACAAAATGCGAAGGCTCCTGGAGAAGTCCTTTTCAGCTGAATCTTTCTGATCAGTTTCACCTGAGATGGGAGTGTGATTGACATTGGGAAGACAGTGTCAGCACAAGTGCTAGGGAATCCCATGCTGAGAGATTACAGAGAGTGAGATGAGAATAAAAGATTCGGTATCAAGCTGGCATCATGTCTGATCTGAAATCCATGAAAAGACATCCTGACATGAACATCTGCTTATACTGTAACTTTTCAACCAACAGTTAGTACTTGCCATTTTTTTTATCTAGCAGTATTCTGTGTCTGTTCTGTTGGCTTTCTTCCTGGTAATTTAGCAAATTTATTGGCAATAATGTTAATTAAAGATATAGAAAATTATTTAAATTAATTCATTTTCAGAGGGACAAGAATAAACCTAAATGGGCTTCCAGCTTGAAGAACCCATGAACTTTCTGCAAAAATATAACTTCTGTTTCCCAGTCTGGAAAATGGATCTATGTATCATAGCTCAGTCATTTTGGTATGATGAAACAAAACCAAACCTCCTCCTGTGGAGATAACAGAAAAGTTCATCAGAGCTATACAAGGAAGGTCCATTTGATTTTTAAATATACATATAACGAGCTCAGAATATCTGTTTTAAGAATTTTGAGTTAAAACTATTGAATTCTGTCTGAAAACTTCAGACTAAATTTGAGCCCAATATAATTCTTAAAAACCAAGTTATATTGGACAGAATTAGTTTTACACATTGCTTTTCCTTTCAACTGTGAGAGACTTTAGTATGCCCAAATGGGTTTTTTTCCTTCCTTAATTTAACCTTTTGTTTGGGTTGGTTTGTTTGTGGTTTTGTTTTTGTTTTGTTTTTTGTAGGTGCAGCAGTCTTGCTGCGACAGCTGTCTGGGAACAGTCAAGTCTGCAGTAGCAGCGTTCCTCAACAAGATATAAAATGATTTGGCCCTTGTTCCACCAGCACTTCAGACTGGGCTGTGACACGTACAGAGGTATGGCTGGTGGGGAGCTTCATCCCTCCAAAATGCTGGGATTTTCATCATGAGGGGAGTCTTCTGGTTTTTTTGGTTGGTTGGTTGCACTTTTCTCTCAAGAAATGATGGCTGGTGAGTGGGCAAAATGTAAGAGGGCAGAGAGGAAAAATCCCAGCATTACACTACCAGGGTCCATAAAAGGCCCACCTAGGAAACCACAAGACTTGCAGAGTCTGTCAAGGGTTTAGGGAATAAAAAGTAATTTGATTACAGGTGCTCAAGTAGCATTCATTTTATTCTTATTAGCTGAGAAACGTCTCTAGGGATTGCATGCTAATCTCCTCTAAAGCAGATAAATGGCTCTATTAAAAGTGGTGTAGTTTGTTCATAGCTCTGTAGCATCAGACTATTTTATGAACCCAGGGAAACTGCAAATAGAAGATGAGAGAAGAAACTTCTTCAAACCTTGTATAGATGACTGTATATAAAGGTATTTGGTGATTTATAATCCTGAAAAGAAGTTTACACATAGAAAAATATTGAAGAATTGTGCCAATATTTCCCTTTATTTTCTTTAGGGCTGAGACACACTTAAAATGCAATATGAAGCATCTTTGTTTTTTAAGATTAAAGGGAACTAAAAGCTTGAACATATACTTTATTTTTTGTCTTATTCACTCTAAATATAGAAAGGAAGAAGGAAGGACAGAGAGAAGGAGAGAGAAAGAGAAAGAAAGAAA
>QWTY01018476.1:0-19302 GCA_008033365.1 Pseudorectes ferrugineus | reverse complement strand
GTATGCTGACTCCCACACTGAGAGCTGTCACCTCTGAGACACAATCTCTACATGTGTTTCTACAAGAAAGAACTGACTGCTGGTACAAATGCACATGGTAAAATCCACCATGGCAGTAGGAAGAAATGACATCAGCTGCTAGCACTGCTCCATTTCACTGAAGTTTCTGGTGGTTTCATGAAAACCTGGAATAAGACAGAATATTTGCTCAGACTGACTTAGTCTCAGTGGCTTTCTCACATTCTGTGAAGCCACCACCGAGGAAATGTGTTCTTTAGGGATTTCCACACGAGGGAATATAGGCAGAGCTTTCTTTAAGTTGAAGGTGAAACTGATACTTCTCCACCCACAGCTGATGCCCACACAGGTATGGCGAGATGGGAAGGATGACAGGATTAGAAGCCCACAAATGCCCTTCTCTCCAGCCCTGACACCAGCATGGAGCTTGCACGGTGCTGCTCTGCCCAGACTGGATGAGGGTCCTGGGTGTGTGAGTTACTGCACTGCACTGCAGCTTACCCACATTTATTCTCACCCCCACGCATGAGACAACTTATTTCCCTCTAGCTGGACCTCAAAGGATGCCCACAGGCGAGGTAGCAAAAAAAGAGAGAATATTGTTTCTAGGCTGTCAGGCATCCCCTCCACCACTGCTCCCTCCCCCTGTGCCCGCAGCCTGAGGTAGCTTTGAAGTGGGTTGGCCGGGGACACAAGTCAGAGCCAGAGCATGCACTTCTGTGAGCCAACCTCTGTCCTGCTCCCCACAGCTATGGCCATAGATGTCCAGTAAGGAAAACACACCTATTAAAATTGCACTGCTCATTAGGAGGCTAACTAAACCGTGGCATCTTTATGCTATGCACCTGGATCGTTTCTTATGAATCTAAATCTTCACTCCACTGCTCTCCTTTCACATCAGTGCAATCTCGTTAAGATCAGTGGCATGTTACAGAAGCAGTCAAGTGAAGAATGACGCCCTGCTCGTTCAAAGGCTGATGAAAACATTGTACATAATTATCCTGATGGAAAATATGGACTAGGCTTACAGGAAGTCACAGCAGGCAGCAGAGTTCTCCTTCTGCACCAGCTTTCACTCCAACCTCATCAAGCAGTGGTCACCAACATCCACAAAGCACAAAGCTTTGCATGCTTCGTTCGTATTATTCACTTTATATGAGATCTATTTTTCATTAAATACTTCTATCCAAACACCCACTTTCCTTCCAAATTTCTCTCGGCTGTTGGTTGCTGGGATGTTTCATGGCCCATCCTCAAAGCAGGAGACAAATGGTAGCCTACAGCCTACTCTGTATTGGTTTGTGACAGGCTCTGGGAGGAAAGTGACAACTCTCAGTCACCTTCACCTTTACATCCCCTGAAAAACCTATTCATCTTGGGCACTTTAACACCCCGCAAATGGATTACATCAGTCATTTGTGGACACAGCAACAAGTGTTAACAACAAGTGTTAACCAAGCAACAGCTAGTAAAAAAACTTATGGCTTCAACTGTTATTCAAAAATCTAGGATTTTGAAAATTTCAGAAAACAGTGATTTTCACCTACACAAAAAAAAAAAAAAAAAAAAAGGAAAAAGATGAGATGATCAGTAAGATATTTCTGAAATGAAGACTGGGTTTGAATCCAAATTGTTGGCAATCTGGATGCTGTGGCTCTGCTTTTAGTTCATTCCTTTATGCGTATCAGACTTCACCAAATCAGGCTCCTACTTGCGTTTGGGGGGTTGGTTTACACCTCTCTCCGAAACCACCTCAATATAGATAAATTTGCTCCCTTACCCAGAGAAATAGCACAGATTTTTTAATCTACTGGAGATTCATATGTTTATGTAAAGTCTTTCCATTCCATCTCTAGCTGAAGTGCCTGTTCAACTTTCCATTCGAAACTGCCAAAAACGCTTCAGACTCACAAAGTCAGAGAGTAGGAATTCAAGCTTCATCGTGCATTGAAGGAAAAAAAATTTAAAACTCTCCATTTTTATTTCATATTTCAAAGCCCTTCATGAATCAGAAAAGTTGGTTTCCCAAGGTGCAGGTTTGCTAAGAACAAAACACAGGTTCAACGTTAGTCTCTGCTCTTTCATTAGCAGCTCTCAGAGATTGTTTCTTCACAGAGACTGGAAAACATACTTCTTAAAATAACATAGCCTTTGCTGCTTCCTCTTAATGGAAAATGCAAATAAAAACCAGTAAAATACTATTTATCTGTCTCTAATATAAAACTGCTCAAAATTCGTATCTTGAAATAACACCCACTCTGATTCTTCTAAGTAACTTTATTCCACATTATTTATCACAAAAACTCTTTCAAAAAATACACATGTAGCTTTGTACCCTAAAAGGGAAGCTGGTGGCACACGCTCCAAGGCTCCCAAAGTGCAAAACCCACAGATCCTAGATAAAGTGCACGCCAGGGAAATGGACACAATACTGTTATCACTATTCTTAGGAGCTCATTTTAGGTAGGGCTCATATAGGCACAGATCTTCATTACTGATAAATTACTTTCTTATTTCATTTCATTTCATTTCCAAAGAGCAACTTGCTGCAGTCGTGTTCAAAGCAATGTCTCCACACAAAGCCCTGGGCTGTTTCACACGTTATAAGCAGTTCTATCACAGCTGAGCAGACACAACTGAGGCACACAGCAGCAGCCACTCAGATTCACCTCATCACGGTTTGTCAAGCACTAGCTGGGACAGTTGGCAAAGATTTTACCTGATTAATACCCTTGGAAAGCATCTGAACAGATCAAAAAGATGCAGTCACAGCTCTGCAGGTTTGTAAAAGAGAATCTATGCCATCTTCCTTGGGTTACTCCAGGGATATCTAGAACTGAAAATACACGTATCTACATTGGTCTGGTCTCCAACGTTGAGGTGCAAGACTTGCAGCTTCTCCCCACAGAGCACAGAATATCCCTGACCAGTGGGATATACAGCAAGAGGAGCCTCTGGGGAAGAAAATCAATCCTTCATGTTAACAAAGCCTCTGCAAAAATCAAGAGAGCAAGTCTCAGGAAGGACTTCCAGAGTCTTTAACGTGCCATAGCTAGCAGCCTGCTAGAGCCATACATCACCAATGTCCACGGACGCCAATTTTATGCTAATCACGTTTGATGTTTGAACACGCAAAGTGGGAGATTTGGAAGGAAGGATGCAGTGGAAGGGTGTATTGATGCAGCCCACTCTCTGACTGCTGCTGGGTGACCTGTGACACCGAGCTGGCACTGGTGCAGTTCAGAGGAATGAAGCTTTCTAATACCGAAACACCCACCCAGCATTGCCTGCTCTGCTTGTGAGTTCTGAACCACCCATCACCAATGCTGGTGACCTATAATGAGGTGGTGATGAACAATAATTCCCCTTCTCTTCAAACCTGAGCTTCTGACGAAAACCAAACCTTACTTCTGTGGCAGTGGTATCCTCTACTGTCACAGGGCTTTGACTAGATCTATATGGCTTGCAAGGACGTGTTACTCAACAGGGTTATGGGCAGCCTGAATCTGGGTGTTCTGTGTGGCCAGTGGGAAGCAGCCCTGCAGCAACAGCAGAGACAAAGTCCTACCTTGGATCCCTCAAATCAAGGCTGGCTGCTGAGAGCAAGGCAAAGAAATTTGCACTATTTTACAAGTAGTTTAAGCAACTTGCTACCGTTTTGTGGGTTTGCCATCTGTTACCATTCAGTAGCACAAACATTTTGCTAAAGCTGCAAAGCTACCTGAAACACAGTGATTTCCTTCCATACAAAGGGGCCCCAAATTACTCAAAAGCTCCTATAGACATTTTGAAGTTTCACTATTTTCCTTCTCGGTTTTTATAGGGACTGCTTGCAACCATAACAAAAGTTTGGAGGTTTTAAAAATATATTTACACAGCACAAGCAGAGAAAAAAATATATTTGCAAAAGGTCCAACTGCTGAAAAAGCCAAATGGTTCATTTCACATTGCCAAAAGTCTTGCAAACTCTATGTCTAATTTTATGAGGCTCTTATGTTTGGATTCATAGGGTCTGTTTCTACCACCCTCACTGCAATTACTGGCAGCTTGTTCTGTAAGGGTCCAGTCCTAAGAAAAATCGTGCTTCTCCCAAAGGAAAGCAACAGGTAGAACGGTAGGCATGTGCTAAAAATAATTGCCCCTGTCTTCAGGCACACCACCTTCCTTCAGAAACATCCATACTAACTCATTAGATACTCTGATGCTTACATCCACCAGACCATGAGGTCCATCAGTTACCTGAGCTCTCACTTCAGCTTTCTCAACTGAGCTGAATCCTTCCTCTCTCCCTGCTGGTGTTAGAAAAAAAAAATCTTGCTTTCTCTCGCATTTCCTTCTCCCTTCCCTCTGTTGACACATGCATGGACAGTTCCTTCCCTCCACTCCCAAAGGCAGTGTGGACACCATCTTCTCCCAGACACACTCCCCCTGTGCCGCTGTGCAGGCACAGCTGTGCCCACACCACGCTGCCTGTGACTGCCCTGTGCTAGCACAACAGGACAGCCAGCTTGTCACCACCACACGGAAAGACTTAAGCCAATGCAAAGCCATTTCTCTTGTAACTTCACTTAAGTAGTGGTTTGAAATCTGTTTCCATCCCTCCCAGGTTTCACACTCATTCCCATTCCCATGTCACATCATCAGCTGCAGGTTTCCAGCCCGACCTGCACGATGTGATACCAAACACAACCAGAATCCCACAATGTCTCATACCCCTCACCATCCCTCCCTGAGCATAATTTAAACAGCTGTTTTGCAGAGGAAAGTAAGTGTGTTTGCAGAGGTGTCTGGCCCTCAGCAATCAGCGCTTCCAAGGGCATGGCACTTCCTGCACTGGGGGCTGACTTGCTGGGAGGGCAGATTAGGAGCACATCTGTTCTGAGACATCTTGTGGCAATAAACTTGGGCTCAGCAACTGAAACCCAGCATCTCTGACCTGACTGAAGACATACACAGTGCCCACTGAGCATTCAGTCCCCTGACTCCCATTTAAGCGTGTACTCAGGCTCTTGGAGGACTGGCTTAACTTACAGTAAGAGTGAAGAAAAGGAACTCAGTGCCCTGGCACAGCATTCATCACATTGCAAACAAAATAATACATTACTGTACACATCTAACATGAAATTTGGCTTGCTAATATTGCTGTTTAAGGTTTAGACTTTCTAGGTTTTCAATACAGCTGCTGCGCCATCACAGAAGAGCTTTCCTTTTCTGTTTAATTTCATTTTCTCTTGGCTTTGTTTCTTTGTAAAGACAGCAATTTCGCTTCTGCATACATTCAGCTTTGGGCAACTGGGCAACTCACAAGACATCAGTCATTACTTCTTGTTTGGAAAATTTCAAGTAGAAGAGAGTAGGGTCTTAGGTTGGGCAGTTCTTTAGCACTGCTGCACGGGAAAAAGCATTCAACTCATTTTTAAAACAGGGCCAGTGGAGCTCAGGAAAGGTGAGATGTCACTTTGAAATTTGTCATAAACCTGTGAGTAAAACCAGGCCTTGTGATCCCCAACCCACCTCCCTAGTACCACAACCTTAGACACTTGTCAAATACATGTATTAAAAATACATACGACCTGAAATCAGCCTGAAGTCTCAGACCAGCAAAGCCAAATGGAGCATTTCCATCACTGCCACTTGGTTTTAAATTGCTTATAGCACCTCTTCTTTGGAAGACCAGAACATCAAACCAATGGCACAGCTGGGACAGAGGCTGACACAAAGCTCGGCTGATCCACACAGCAAGGCTGCAAACACACAACCCAGAGCACCCACTCCTGCAAAGCGCAGCAAGCCCTTGGCCAAGGCACCGGATCGCTGCTGGCTTCACACTGCTGCAGCCTCTTGGCTCCTGAGCTGAGGGCCATCTGCAATGCATCCCATGCTAAAGACCACACCATTATGTCACCAAAGTCGGCATGGCTTCAAAAGGTGATGAAAGGGAAAGACATGCAGACTATGTGAAAGTGCAGCTTAATTGCTCATGCGGGGCCAGATTCTGATGCCATTAGTTATTTCCACTGGGCTGCCACATGAAGCAAGACACTACCCAGCAGGAGTTACAGCATCTAAATCCAGCTCTCCATCTATCTAGCTACAGCCTGTGCCCTGCAGTGCTCTCAGAGCGGCCCCGGTATCTCCGCAGCAAAGGCAAAATTAAACACTGTCTTCCTGAGGCTGAAATCATGAAGCCTGGCTACTTCTCAGGCTGCAGGGTGGGTGCTAGGGGTGAGCACTGGGTGCAATTCCCACACTCCCCTCCCTCAGCAGCAGGAGCATCCAGGGGCTCTGAGAGGGCTGGCCAGGCAGGTGGCAGGGCTTGGGCTCGTCTCTGGGTACCACAAGCTTCCAGCCATGGCAGCATGTTTTGCCAGTTACATCTACTGCTTTCCATTGTGGGAATTTTAAGGTAAACTCAGTAGTTTTGCCCTGATACCAGCTAAACCCTTCTGTACACCCTTCCAAGGATGCCACTCTGAAAGAAGGGATTAAGCACTTCATAACAGAATATTAAAACAAATTACATTGACTATTCAATTTCTCTTATTTCTGTCTTCTTTTTAGAGACAAGGAAATACTAACATTCCAGCTCCAGCAGTCCTGCACTTTTTCCCAAAAAGAAGTTTCAGCCAAAATATTGCATTGAACTATATGGTAAACATGACAAATAAGCATTTGAAGAGTGGCCTCTTATTTTACAGCAAATGTATATATTAAGAAGAACCAACTCCTCCAATGGAAAAATAATCAGTTTAGTGCAGGAAGAATACAACGGTCGGAAAGATTTGCTGGAACCAGGACCATTGCAAGATGCCCAAGAGGACTTAAGAACTATGTAACAGTGAAATAGCTGCGCTGGAACAGTGAAATATGAACACACTCCACAGTCCTCAAAGAGTAATTTACTCTGTTTAATGAAGAGCTGATTTGATGACTGAGTTACTCACTGAAGAGGGGTGATTTAAAATGCACACTTCTCCAGACCACTTTTTAATATGTACACAGTTAAATTTGGATGTACATTTTATGTGTTCTTCCAGGTTGAGGAGAAGCTTGGACTGCCTTCCTTACCACAGGATTTCAGTATTATATTTGATGTAACTAACAATTTCTCTTTGTTTAGGAAGAGCTCTCTGTTTAGAGCACACAATTTCTATGTGTCTTGGGTCTTTCTTCCACTTTTCCTTGCTTCTCCACTCCTTGGGACTATTTGCTTTAAATACAGACCTGCCAAATGCAAGCACCTATACCAAAATGGAGACAACATGCAGGCTGATTTCAGAGGCACTGACGAGTGCTCAGCTCTCACCACAGCACAGAGATGTGATACAGCCAGGGTACACAACCCAACCTGTGGGAAAAGCTGCTGTGGGCATGTGGGAAAAGCTGCTGTGTCCCACTGCACAGATGTCATCTATGAAGAGCTAACAGTGGGGCAGAGCTTACAAGTTCAATGAGAGTGAGGTACAGTGACTGCTGCTTGAGAAAGGTACAATTTAACCCAGAAAGATTTTAACCATCCTGAAAGTGCTGTGAACAGTACAAAACATGCTGAAGTTTAAACACACATTTGCAGAAACTCTGAGTAGGAGAAAAGACCTTACATGACATCCCAGACAGCAGCTCCAGGGAACTGGGGAGGAGGAACTGTCATTTCCAGAGCTGCGTGACCCAGAAGCCACGTGCCTTAGGAAGGCAGGACACAGGACAAGAGGTCTGGAGAGAGGTGGGTACCAAGTCCCGTCCAGCAGAGAGGAGGCAGAGGGAGCTCAGCAGCCTGCACAGGTCTTGCTGGGGACCAGAAGCACATGAGCTTTTGTCAGCACAACCTCTCACCTCCCCAAGCAAATCAAGACCACGCAATGAAGGAGACGCTGTGCAAACACTGTTTGATGTCACTCTTGTTAACTCTGCTACCTGTACAGTAGTTAAGCACTCAACCATGTGCTACACTGTGGAAAAAGTTATTTTTCATTACAAGCTTGTCTAAAGTTTAAAGAGGAACCAGGGAAAGCAGACACTTTCCAGGTGCTTGTACATCCCCCAAAGGAAATGAATCCAACTACAGAGGTGCTGCAGGCAAAAGCTGCAGGTGCCTCAAGTAAGAATAAATGTGAGAGCTGGGATCAGAGTGTGCATAGTCAATCTAGCCAGGTACAAGGGCAGTGCAGAATCCCGCTGGTCTAAATGCCTCTTTGGTAAGAGGCAAGCAGTGGAGATGCAGGACTAAACCACACCACCCCTCTAAATCCCTAGGCATCCAGGGTGGGGAGGAAAGTTAAGGAACGTGTGTCCCGAGACTCAGAGAACAGACAGCAAAGCAGAAGATCTCAGCAGTTTTCATTTTTTTTTTTAAATCTTGTGCTATTTAAGCCACTGTCTTGATCTTGGCAGTGCTTATTTTGGCACTTCAGTTTGTGAACATTCAACACAGACCGTAGGTTTTGCAGCCAACAGTGCTACGGAATAAGCAGCAGTACAGCAAACACATATAAAAAAATGTAAACATGATTTCAAAGGCTTTCTACTGGGTCATGCGCAGCAAAGGATCTTTCAGACAACCTCACATTTCTTCAAGACACCCATCACTCCTCTACTGACCTGAAAATGTAAGCCATACCACTCCTCAGGGGCTAGGGTGTTAGTGCAAACATAGCCAAAATGCAAGTTCATAACCTACGTGGAAGCAAAATACTTGGGCTTCTCAGGAGACAGAGGGAAAGGATCTCCCCAGCTTCAGCATCTGCTGCTCTCCTCTGGATTT
This sequence comes from Pseudorectes ferrugineus, assembly GCA_008033365.1. NCBI lineage: Eukaryota > Metazoa > Chordata > Aves > Passeriformes > Pseudorectes > Pseudorectes ferrugineus. The sequence continues at coordinate 10,523 of QWTY01018476.1, read as the reverse complement.
CACTGCCTCACAGCCCAGCAGTTCATCCTTCTCTCTCGTGCTGGGCAGGGGCACTGGCTGCAGAGGTGAAGCCATCTTTCTCATCTTGGGGAATAATGAAAACACTCATAGTTCCAAGTGAATTAAATTTCAACTGCATTCAAAGGAATAAAAACAATCCCGCAGTGCAGCACACCAGTGAAAGTGTTGCTGCATTAGGGAGCTGTAAAAGAGAAATGACACGTGGCAATTTCAGGCATGGAAAAAGACAGCAGGGAGTGCTGGCACCTGCCTGAGGGATCAATGCAGAGTCTGCAGGGCTGGGAGAACCCTCTCAGGGCTTCACAAAAGTGTGGTACACCTGCAGCTTGGGGGAGAAAATAGCAGCATGGAGCTTCCCATGAGGAAGGCACATCAATGTCCACACCATTTGCTCTGGAGAAGTGACCACTTCTCCGGCTTAGTGCATTAGCAGTCTGCGGGAAACATTCCTAACATCCATGCTCCCTCCTCTTTCCCAGCAGAAAGCACAACAAAAGGTAAATGTTCCCATGATACATGCACCTAGCTATGGTTCACTTGGGCAGGCAAAGAGGGGAGTAAAGGAATACAAATTTATGAAGACAGGTAACTCAAGTTAAGCAAGATAAGCAGATCCTGACACTTCAAAACTAAGGCGGGAAAAAGAGTGTTGATTTGGCTGCATTTTTTTGCATATCTGGGATTACACCCAGGCTACTAAACACAGGTTCACTCTAGAGGTCTTTGGTTAGGAAAAGGTTCCAGTCCTGATTATACTTGAGCTGCAACAGCATAAATTTAAGAGACCTAATGCCTGGTGCCAGCACATCCCAATGCCAACTTAGCCCCACTCCTGAGCACTTCCTCAGTGACAGAGGGAGATATGTGACATAACTCCTAGCTAGAGAAACCATGGATCCTAGACACGCACCAGAAACTGAGCCTGGTGGAAATACTGCTGTGCTTCCCTGATGTGAAGACAACAGCCCACATGCAGACAGCTGCACACAATGTGAAGCAGATATGAAGTCCAACCCAAGTTATCTTGAGAACTTAGAAGTCACTTTAAGTGTTCTGCATGGAAAATATGAGCACTGAATGTGTCTGAGGAATATTTCTGGGCAACTGAATGCTCACTCAACACAGGGGATCATAGAGACAAGATCCCATTCCCCCTGCTGGCATGTCTTTGTCTTGCTGCATTGTCTACTCAACCCCTCCCTCTAATTTCTTTCTGTATAGATCAGCGTCTGAAAGCATCTTCTTAACCACATGTCCAGCCAAAATCAGTCTGTGTGCTGTCTGAAGAGCTGGAATCACAGACTTGGACAGCACAGGAGCTTTCATACATCTGACACACCCAGAGGCTGGTACAGAGCTATACAGTTAAGACCATTACAGCACTGTCCTAAATAACTGAGAAGATACATTCCTTAGAGCTAAATGAAGTGGAAAGTTCCCTTGGAGACCCTTCTGCTTTCTCTCTTTATGTCAGACAGTCTAGACAAGGAAGGAAAATGAGAGTTAGTACTGCTGTCAGAAAGGCTCTTGCTCTGAGCATAGCCTCTTCTTAATGTTTCTCCCAAATTTCTCCCACTGGCCACAGGTGGTGCTTGTTTGTCTAAGCTAATAAGGTGGGTTTCTATAGGAGAATTGTTTTCTGTAGTCAGTATCCATTCTTCCCCACATGGGATCTGGCAGCAAGCAAGGAATCTCTCCTGGCAGTACACAAATCGGATCTGCCCCCTAAGCTGGCTCCAGCACAACACCCTTCTCTTACGCTTTCTTGGCCCGAGGACCGCCACAACAATCCTGGGCACAGGCCCCACACTGACTTTCCATTTTGATAAACAGAACACAGTCAATGACAGCACCAGCCCAATGCCAGACCCTTACTGGGGAAAAATCTTTCCTTTCTTTCCACAGACAAAAATTGAAGGGCTCTTTCACTTCATTGGAGCCCATCCGCTGAGCCAAGCCAGCCTCCCTGTCTCCGAGACACAGCACTTGGACAAAGGCTCCAAAGTGCAGAGTGAGTTTGGGACAGGTCCCCTAGACAGAGCACATGCAGTAAAGGTGGTCGGCAGGGACCATTTCCAACACAGCTAGAAGGTGAGAAAGCAGGACCAAGGGCGGCAAAAATGCTCAGCAATGGCTTTTACCCCCTGGAGAAAGAGCTCCAGAACCCACCAGCCCTCCTGCCTGAGACTGCACTTGTTCAGAACACAGTCTATGCTTAGTAGCTTATAAACTACTCTCTAAACTGGAGAAGGAAAGTGGTGCCCACTCAACATGGCCAGCACACCTCCAAGGACAGGGAGCACACATGCAGCCCACATCCAGTCCTGTACAGCCACTCTGGGGTTAACAGCGCAGTATTCCCACTCCAGCAGGTTTTGGTGTGCTCCAGAGTTCCATAGCTGGGAAGCACGCAGAGCTCTGTGCAGCACTATGCCAGCACATTTGGGTTTGTTCAGAAATTGGCCTAATTTTTACAGCACATTGGTGTGGGACTGCAAACAAGGAAAGACTATATGGATATTACATGCAAAACTTTTAGTGAAGTATCACAATCTCCAAGAATCACTTTAGACATTACACAGTCAGGGAAGCAAGGGCCTGCATGCACTCAACAGCTAACACTTTTCCTCAGAAACTGACATTTCCCATGGATGTTTCCCTCAATAGCAGAACACAAACTCCCCTGCTCCCTTCCCTCCTCCTCTCACTTGCCAGCAGGCAGCCCCAGAGATCCAATTCCCCCTCCATTTACCCCTGCCACAAGGGAGCACTATTATAAAACCGCTTCCAGGAGTGTGATCCCAAGCTTAACCTGGATGGGCACAGCAAGTTGCAGAAAGAGAGACTACCGTTCCAGGTTAAGCAGATCATTCCTTTCCGGTTGTTTAGCTGCACACTAAAACTTACCAGGAGCCACGGGTGACATGAAGTCCCGGGCTCTGCTGCACAGCCCAGAGCTGCAGGGAGGGTTGGGGAGGATGCTGTCGTCCTCGGCTGGCTCCTCTGCAACTACAGCACGGGGCTGGAGATGGGACAGCCACCACACCCGGAGCCTGGGGACAAGTGTCCCTGTGCCGCTCTGGCCACTGTAACCCCAACAGATACAACCTGGCGCTGAAATGCCTCCGTATGTGTCTGTACCTGTCTTTAGCCGTGCTCTGGTGCAGACCTTGTGGGCAACAAGCTGAGGGGATTCGGTTCAGCATTGCCTGCGGTGCAAGAAGTGCCGCGGGGGCTGCAGTGAACGTACACTGCTTCCACAAGGGAAAGGACGGGGCAGATCTGCCACTGCCTCCCACAATCCCACCTCCAGACCAGCTTAAACCAGAGGCTGCGAGCCCGGGCAACTCTGACAGCAGCGCCAGCCTAGCTCAGGCTGATACAGGGTTCGATCCACAGGACTCCGGCGGCGGGAACGAAGAGAAGAGGGATCTCTCCTGGCTTCCCGGGGAGATGCAGCCCTGCGCTGCCCGGTGTCAGTGCCGCTAACCGCGAGAGCCCAGACGGGACGATGGAACCAGCACGCGGTTCCAGCGGGAAAAAGGCATCCACAGGCTGAAGGCAAGCGGGAAGCTATCGCCCTCCGGTGCCCTCTACTCACGTCTGCCCGCGAGCGTCCTTGTGGGCTGCAGCCCTGCGCTCCGGAGCTGCCCGAAGCGCAGCCGAGCCGCAGCGAGCTGACCCGTGGAGGGTCCCGGCCGCTCTCCGAGAGCCGGGTGACCCTCGGTGCCGAGGCTTGCCCGGCTTTGCAGCTCCCCTCCCCGCTCGGGTCTCCCTCCGCGCCCGCCCGCGGGGGGCACCGGCCGAGGGGCTCGCACAAACAGGGGGCAGCGGCAGGTGCCTCCGCCGGGGCAGGGAGGCGGCCGGCTCGGCCGGGGTGTCTCCCGCGATGCCGCCGCGGCCCCTGTCCCCGTGCCGGGCGGGGGCAGAGAGCGGCGCCGCTGGGCATCCCCAAGCACCGTGTCGCCCCGTGAGCCCCCCGCCCCGCGGCACCTCCCGCCCCACACCGCCGGGCAGCGACACGCGTGGGACGGCAGCCGCTCACCCCCGCGCCGGGCAGCTCCCGCGTACCTGGCAGGGCGGCGGGCAGCAGGGCGGCCAGGAGCAGCAGGGCGGCCCAGGGGCCGGCGGGCCCCGCCATGGGGCCAGGGGCGCGGGGCGCGGGCGGCGGGAGCGGCGGGGCGCGGAGCTGCCGCCCGCCCGGCGAACGTCTCGGCGGGGCTGCCCCGCTGCTGCCTGCGCGCCCCGCCGTCTCCTCCTCCCGGGCTGCCGGGACACTGCAGCGGGGCGGCCCCGCGGAGGCGGGAGCTGGCCCTCCGCCCCCCGCGGCGCCCCAGCCCCGGCCCCGACCCGCCCGGCGCCCCGACCCGCCCGGCGCCCCGACCCGCCCGCCCCGGCGGCCGGTCCCTGCAGCATCCCCTGCCTTGGCGTGCGGGCACCTGGCTCCTTCGGGAGACATCTCCCCAAGGAGACGACGAGCTCCGAGGCTGCCCCTCGGCACCCAGGGGAATTTCAGCTGTCCCCCGCGTGTTACACATACCCTCCGTGCTGCCTTCTGTCTTGGCCCCTGTGGCACTGCGCCTTCCCAGCTGGGGTGGATATTCAGTCCTGCGTGGGCACAGGGTTCACTGTACAGAACTTTCTATACCGGGTTATCTTTCCTTCTTCACATCATCTTTTGTTCTTTCTGAACCTCCACCCCATATCTCGCCGGGGTTTTTGCTTCAGTAGCCTTGCACTGGAGAGATGCACTATTAGATCTATAAGGCACTTCTCAGTCCGACTTGTCTGGCTCTTCCCACAACACTCCAACCCATATCCCCCATCTATTTTTTGCTGCATTGCTGAAGGATATTTCTGCAACAATTAATAATGGATCCTCTGCTGTGGAAACTAAGCAAAACCCAAACCAAACCAAACCTAAATGGGGCATAAAAGTACTTGCCTGCTACGAAGGGAGAGGAAAGATACTGGGAAAAATAAACACCATATTTTCTGGGAAAAACAAACAAACAGACCAAACAAACAAAAGCACAAATCAAAGGAAGGCAAATAACAGGGGCAGGCTTTGCACAGGAATCCGGCTCCACACCTGCTTCTGCCCAGACACCAGCCTTGGCATGCTGCCGCACAGCTCCATGGCTGAGCGCGTGGAGGACTGGCTCAGAGTGGCTCCAAAGTCTCAGGCTACATCTCTGCTGCTGGATGTACCTGCTTCTGGGACCCTGGCCCTACTCACCACTCTGGCCCTCCTGGCCAAGCTGCTCAGAGTTCCCAGCCCACAGGAGCATATTGGCTGTGTCCCCACTGGTATCAGTGGGCACACAGTATCCTTCATGCCCTGCGTGTTACATATGTGCATTTTCATCGTTTGCAGCGTCCAAAATGAGGTGCAGACAGTGTTAACTGATGAGCTGAATGTGTGTTCATAGCAGAACACTGTAGGCTGCATACCCTGGTGATGTTACAGTGGGATGGTGTTGGAGAGCTCTATGGGACATAGGGAGCCAAACCTGGCAGCTGCTCATCCACACTGGGTATGGGGCAGCCTCCTGCGGAACTACACCTGGGTTTTGCTTCATTTCAAGGTGATCACTGCACTCTGTGAGGAAGCCTGGGAGCAAGCTGAGACTGGAGCAGCCATGCACAAGGTAGGTCTGTAGTCCAGAACTAAAGCAGGAAGCCACACTGGCACAAGCAAAGGGAATCCTGAGTTGTGGGCATCTCCAGAAGGCTGTCTTTCACCACTCCTGGAATATTTCCTCCTAGAACTTGACTGCTACAGCCTGGGAGAGGCTTTTGAAAACAAAGCAGCATACCAAACAGAAGGAGTCTCTAGATGACAGGGTTTCAGAGAGCTCAAGTTAAGGCACATCTGTAATACCACATGTTCAGTATATTGCTGTCTGTTGCAGCCTCCTGGCTTTGCATCACACCGAGCAACACTGGTCACTGTACCCCTCATTGCTCTGAATGGTGCCCCTGCTGCTTGAGCATCACTGCTTCATGATCCCCTTTCAGCTTTGGTTCTCCCCTTCCTAAGTGGCATTCTCAAGGATGTGGTTCGCAGTTCAATAGCATCAGTCATATAGTGAGGAATGGAATGCCAAAGTGCAACTTTGAAAGGCCTTTTCTGGATTATGAATCAAGGACTGACTCGAACACTGACTGGTTAAACACATGCAATTCTCACATGGGGCACCAGCTGTTTCTGACAGAAAGTACACTTCACTAGCAAAGCATGACAGCTAGAGGAAAAAACCCCAAAACAACCACACTGAGAGATCTGGGTATTTGGATCAAAAGTTTTAGCAAATAAACCTGGGTAAAGAATATCTGTTAGAGTCAGGGATCTCAGCATCACAGAAATGCAAATCCTGCCAGTTATCTGCAGCAAGAGCTGTTCTGTATAAGGAAGGTATTGTTGTACATGGTGGGCATTTGGGAATGGCAGTGGATGTAGTTGGTGGAACAATGTGACTGTGCCAGTACTCCCTGACAGGGATGTCTGAGCTTGCCCTAAGAGAAAATGGTAACTGGCAAGGCAGGAGGAACGGCCTCAGCATGCCCCTCCAGCACCCACACAGCCCCCCTCACCCAACAGCTGGTCATGGGTGGCAGAGGCAACACAGGGGACACCCCATGGGAGCTGACATTGCTCAGCAGGCTCAAGCTCACTTGCTGCTTTTTAAAGCACAGCTCTGAGAAGGGAAAAACCACGGCACTTACCAACTGGAGGCAAAATGGTGTATAGGTGTATTGGAAAGGGTGAATCTTTGCAGAATACACAAATCTGGAAGGGGGTTCATTTTCCTCAGTTGTTTGTTCATTGCTTGCTCTATGCAAGTGCATCCAGGAAAGACAGAGGGTTGAACATGCAGGGGTGCAGCCATCTGTCTGGATGAAACTATCCACCATGCTCACCTGCATGGGCTGTGCAGTCTTGGAGGTTTTTCATTTAAAAGACAGAATTACATTGAGAATGTGGATAACTTCGGAAACAACCAAGCCATGCTGCAGTGAGTATGGACTTGTTCCTATGGCAATGTGAAATTTGTTTCTTTGCAGGAAAGGAATTTTCTGTAATTAGCCCAGCTGATATTAGTGTAACATTTAAGATTAAATTATAGCTTAAATCAAGACAAGGGGTATTTGGGATTGTTGATTCTTCCTCTCTTGTTTATGCAAATGCTTCTCTTGAAGCCATATGAGGCCAGACATATAATAACTATATGCTGGAGAATCCTGAGCAGATGCAATGCACCAGCAGTTTGTTTTCAGGATTTCTAGAAAACTCATTGAAGCAGGTCCTCAGCAGGCACAATCTAGCAGAGCTTCTTGCCTCACCTCTTTTCATCCTCTTTGGAACTTTTTTATGTATGCCAGCTAATGGAGCAGCTTTTTCCATTTGGCAAACAAACTTACTGACTTTTGACTTCTAGAATGTTTGTCATTGATGCAAAGGAAAGATAGCTGCAGGCTGTGAGATAGAAATGGTACTCCCAACAGTTTGTAGGGGCAGGTTTACAAATGGCAGAGACAGGCAGACAGAGACATATAAAGGAAGAATTTTAGTGAACCAAATTGTCCAGATACTTACAAGCAATTTCAAGGGCTCTGTACAGAGAGTTTCTCTCCTCTGTAATTCTCTACAGCACTGGCTGCAGCTCACTTGGATACAAGCAAGCAGGATTCAGCCCCAGCATCAGCCCAGGCATGGATGTGGCAGCATGGGCTACAATACAGGCATGGTTCAGCACCCAACAGCTAAAGCCACATGTGCTGTGGAGTGTCTTCTACACAAGCTGCAGTCACAGCTTCAGATCCAAGTGAAAACACAGCAGCCTTTCACTAAATTCCAGTGACATTTGCTTTATTTATGCACAAGAAAGGAGGAGGCACATTAAACACTGCCAAGAAAGTTTCTGACCACTTATTCTAATGGCAACCACCATTCCACACAATTTTGTTTAAATTATCTAAGACCCTTGTCTTGTATATGTTTTGCATCTGTTTAACACTAAACCTGCACAAAATACAAGAAATATTTATATGCATAAGCCTAAGTGCCTATTTTACTCCAAGATGAACATAAACAGTTTTAAGCATGTTAATCATGTAATTCTTTTGAGTTGAAGTGGCCTTCTGTTGAAGGCCACTGACAGAGAGAAAAGAGGCTGAAAGAGAGCCAGGAAATAACCTTCCATCAATGTAAAACTACGTGCACCTGGTAACCACTCCTTTTCCTTGCAGGTTGCCCTATTTCAGTGTGAGCCACAGGTTGGTAGAAGCACAAATAGCTGCATCATGTAAAATAAATGCTAATTTTTAGAAAAGAAGATAGCATAGAAGATATACTTGTTGTGGGCAAATCACAAGTCGCCAATAATTTATCTGCTGAATTTTGCCTTTTCTTCTGGTTTACTTTCCTGGAAACAGTTTTTTTAAGGTATTTGTTAATTATTTACATTTATATGTTTTGGTAACCCTCCCACTTAAACCAAAAGAAAGATTTGTGTTGTTTAATAACAAAATGATTCAGGCATGTGTTCTTGAAGATATCTGGGGTATTCACCCAATTCAGCTTCTAGGTAGAGATTCCAAAAAAAAAACTGCCAGAAGAAAATGAAAAGCTGCTTAAGTTAAATGAAATTCCCAAATGAATGCCAGTGGAATCTGAATTCTTGTATGCCCATCTGGTAGACTCATTTAAACAAAAACTAAAGAAGAGGAGATTATGTCATTAAAGAATGCCTGCAAACAAACAAGGAGTAACTAAAGTTTTTTAGGCAGCTGTAGAGCTGGCATGCCTTGTTTCTTGTGTTATGTCTGAAAACATGTATTTTCCATGCCATTCTTCTCTAGCAAAGTCAGTGTTTTGGCTTTGGTTGAACTCCATGATCTTAAGGATGTTCTCTAAACTAAATGATTCTATGGTTCTATGACTTTTATGGACAAAGTGCCCAGCATTATTTCTGTTGAGCTCCATTTTAGCAGCTCCTCCTGGATGCCAGGTGCCCACCAGAGCCACTCTATCACTCCCCTCCTCAGCTGGACAGGGGAGAGAAAATATTGCAAAAGGTTCATGGGTTGAGATAAGGAAGAGATCACTCAACAGTTACAGTCATGGGCAGACAGGCTTGACTTGGGAAAAGTAGTTTATTTTATTATGAATCAAATCAGAGTAGGGTAATGAAAAATCTTAAAAACAATTTCCCCCCCACATCTGCCTTCTTCCCAGGCTTAATTTTGCACCTGAATTCTATACCTGCTTCACCCCTGTGGTGCAGGGGGACCAGGGGGACTGGGAATGGGGGATGTGGTCAGTTCATCACACATTATCTCTGGTGCTCCTTCCACCTGAGGGGGAGGGCTCCTCAGACTCTTCCCCTGCTCCAACATGGGAAGGAAAGGATGGAGATCTCCCTCCAGCCATGTGCTCCTTCTCTCTGTGTGTCCAGATGTGCAGGGTTGAGGACCCAGGCAACACTGAGGAAGGAAAAACATGTCTTTGACCCCCTTTTTTGCCGGTGCAAACTGTGGGCTTGTCTCACACAGTGTAGCACAGAGTCCCTGTAACTGGATTTCCTGGCTCTAACCTCCTCCCTCTCCAAGTCCTGCTTCTGCCCTGGTTCTTCTGCTGCTCTGTGAAATGGCCAGTGGCAGGCAGCCACTTGCAGAAGTCATTTTTACAACCATGTGTTTAGCTTTCTTAAACACTGTCTAACATCACAGCGTTTTATAGAGGGATGTGTGGAGACAGCCTAACATTGCTCTCACAGCTACCACCACAGATCTGCCCCAGCAGCAGCGTGCTGGTCACCATGGGTTGTCTGTCACCACAGAGAAGGGACCAGGGAGCCTTGGCACACAACCACCACCCCCTGCCTGAGCTCTGCCTCAGTGGGTGCAGACCTGGGATTACAAATACATCAATTCTCCTGCAAACCTTTTCTTGTTTTTAAAGAAGGAATAAGGTGGCCATCCAAGGAATCATTCCTCAGAGCACCAAAGCTTAAGGAACTAGGTGCTCTCCTGGCCCTCAAGCTGGTCCTCACATAAACAACACCCAAAGCATCTCCAAATCCATATGCTTTACAGAACAAAGGAGGGAACCAATGTGCCTGTGGCCTTGGTGGCACCACAGAATCTCCTTGCTGACTGTAGTTGCCTGTGGCTCACAAACCTGGCAGTAAGTGGTCTCACTTGCTGTGAGTCTCCTTTCCTGGTGGTACCACGGGACTGCCAAATCAGCTCTCCCATAATGAGCCTCAGTTTTGTCAGGAAGATGAACCCATGGCTCTTACAGTAGTGTTTTGTGCATGCAGGAGCATTAGGTCGAATGTTTCAACACCAGCCTCTCGGCTTTCATTTACTTAGCTGTGTTTGTTACCTGCCTTATTAAAATAATTACCTGAGTGTTGCAGGGCATTGTATAAAGATCAGGAAGAAGCAGAAAGTGAGCTCTCAGCCAGAGGTCCTGCTCTCCAAAAGCCTGGCTT
>QWTY01018475.1:636-10900 GCA_008033365.1 Pseudorectes ferrugineus | reverse complement strand
CACAGTTCCCATTAGCTCAGATTAGGAGCTGGATTACATCTCCTGCATTTTTGAAATACTATATGATGATGAAAAGGATAAGTGAAAAGGAAGAATTAATACGAAAAAGTTTCACTGCATTTAGAGATATGCTAAGCAACATCTGAATGCAGATAACTGCCTTCCCTCCACCCCTGCTGATGCGTCTGGGTTTATCAGCAGGAAATGAGTGTGTTTATGTATTGGGAGATATTTGTTTTAAATATTTATAGAGTGCAAAGTCCTTAGGCATTTACAGGAGGCTTTGCAAATTCATCACAAAGTTTTTTTTACACAGACCTATTTTGGTGATTTTTTTTGGCATAATGCAGAAGGATTCTGTGCTCAGCCTCTGCATTAACCTAATGGCACTGCCTGGATTAAGTTGAGTATGAGAGGCAATGACACAGTTAGAAAAAAATAGTCAATACCTGAAACTCAGGAAAATCTGAATGTGAAGCAACGAGGGTGGAATTACAACACTGGTACTCCTGACATTTCATATTTCGGTTTACCTCACCTACACTTGCACAAACAAGTATAGACAAATACGAGTGCTCTGACCCTGAGTGTAGCAAAGTAGCTAGTGACTATAAGACTGATGATAAGGCACTGAGAAGAATCAATCTCCTGCAAATAATCATAAAAATGTAGGTATTCCTTTGCCTTGCTTCTCTCCATCTTCTGCCCCAGATATGTTTGCCTTATTTATCCTAATAAAGCTGCACAGGGCAGGGAGTTATAGATGCTTAAAGATAAGCATAAATCAGCACTTTGTGATACAAGGTAGGTATTCTGGATAACGTCCTTTATATTAAGGGCAGCCTGTTTCTTCATCCTTTGGTTAGTTTTTTGGAGATGTATGATTGGGAGTCCATGTGGTTTTCTTTCCCCTCAATCTAAGCAACTGTATGTGATGGAACACTACCCATGAATTCTCTTTTCCTTTGTGTCTCTAAGGAGAAACAAGAGGGAAAGATAATGTGTATTCTTTCTTGCCATATGTCATAGTGAGGAATGTGCTCCCAGAGCCTCTGCTAGCTCTTCACCTCTAAAGCAACAGAAGAGACAAAAAATTGTTTCTCTCTTTGTGGAACACTGCTCTGCAGAAGTATGTGCTGAGGAGTACTTTAACGAGGCACTAATACTCTCTCCCATTTGGCATTTCAACATCCATGATATTTGGGATTCTGAGCTCTAAAATGCTCACAGATCTCCTTGTACAGCACCTTTGCCATAGGCATTCTAACTAAAGGTGCAAAATCTGTCTGGACAGGCTATGCTCTGTGCCCACAGTCGATGAACAGACTGGGTGTTTCAGCTGCCAGGTCTCCAGTCCCATCTGTTCAGAAGCTGCTTATGTGGGTTAGATGCTGGTCAGACCCTTGCCCCTACTCCAGAAACGCCACGTACGAAATGCTTGACAGATCAGCTTGATACCAGACTTGCAGTAAACAGCAAGATGTGTACGAGTTGAGATGACTTATAACCAACACAGATTGTAAGACTTCATTAATTAGAAGCTCTATTAATTAGAGAACTTTTTCTAAAGTCACAGGGCTCTGTATGCACGTTATTTTTAACTTCAATTTTTAAAGGGATAAAAATTTAAGCAAAAAGAACATTATAATTAGTCATGTTTCTGTACAGCATGCCTTCATACACTCTGTCACACCTGTTGACATTTAAGTTCCAAAACTCCTTTTTTAAACAAGACAATAGCCAAATAGCAGATGACGGGAGGGCATGCAGATCGTAAGGCTTGTAGATGCCAAAAAGACAGATTGTATGCAGCAGGCATCCTGGAAAAAAAATGTTTGGCAAGCCACTTGATCTCTCTAAGTTTGTCACAGTGAAGAACTGCTTACAGGCAGCCCCACTGCATTCACTGACACCTGCAAATAAACTATAAAAGGAGTTAATCAGATGAGACGTAATTTGGAGCCTGCCAGTCAAAAAGTAATAATCCTAACTGGCCAACCTCAGAGTGCCTAATGCCCTTGTAAAAAGACAAAGGACAACACAAAATATGACTTCCTTGTTAAATTTATTGCAATATCACCTACAGATCGCACCCGAGACCCGGCCTTTTCTTTATTATGGGGCATACAAGCAGCCTCTGCAATCCAAAAAGCAGAGAATCCATAGCAACGAGGTTGGTGGCGTGCAGCCACAGAAGACTGACCTGATTTGGGTATGTAATATGTAGCCTCTTTCTCTAGCAGAGGGCAGGGAGTAAAGCACTATACCAAGCACAGGGCTGGCTGTTTGGACCATTGCATCCAGCCTCCTCTCTGTGTGCATGGCAGCTTGTCTTTGTGCTGTATGTACTCCTAAGTAAAAGTTTGGGGGTGACCGTGCAAATGTCAGTGGTGGCTGCAGATCATCTGTCACACAAGCAGAAGACAGCAGACAGCATGTGTTAGGCAAGGAGAGAGATACTTCAGTGGCTCTGAAAGGAGTTCAGTAATTGTTTATTTTGCGGTCTGACTCATTGTGTTTACCTTTATCTATAGCAGTACAATGAGGATTTGTCGTAATTACGTGTTCACCCTCAGGAGAGAGACTTGGAGGTAATCCTGACCTTCAGTGTTATCTGCTGGGTTCACAGAAGGTTTGGGATTAAATAGGAGAGATCAGGTTTGCCCCTCTTGCCACAAGGCTTTGCTGTTAAAATGTCAATTTCAGCAAAGTTTCCTCATACAAAGATTGCTGAGAGTCATTATGAACCTCTCTAATGATGGTAGGGTTACAGGTACCTTTTGTTTGAGAAAGTAACTGTTCCTTTCTGCAACCAGATAATAAAAACAATTTTGGGAAATAATAACTCTCATCTGTGAGAAACCCCAGGACTTCTGCTGAGAAATTGTTCCAAAACAAACCTCAAAGCAGTATTGAAGAAGGAAAAAAAAGGAGAATGTTTGAAGGCTTAAGTCACTGCTCATTGTTTTTATTTTCTCTCCCCTTCTTCCAGTCCTTTTCTTCTGTAACCAAATATCCTCCACTGCACAATATATCTTATTTTAGTCATGGATATAAACAGTTTTTCCCTTGAAAAGGAACCTCTTGAGTACAAACAGCATAGAGCATGGCAGGAAATACAGCAACTGGTGGTCTCAATGCCATGGGGAAAAAAAAGTAGGTTTTGTCATTTCTGACTTATTGGGCAATTATAAAATTACTTCCAGACATCAGCTGAGATCATCCTCTTCAGCCCACTGGAACTTTGATTCACTTAGATTGTAAAATAAATAAATAAATAAAAATAAGCAAACAGTAAGAGAGTGTACAACCCCATAATCTGCTGCTTCATTAATGCAAGATGTAAATGCTTCTCTTAATCTTTCTGAGCCCTAGGAGTACAGGGTGGTGTATCATGATGACAAGGCAGGGTTACTGAAGGGACACTCTATACACCCTTTTTAACTCAAATGCATTCAGTGCCATTGAACAAAAAGCTTTAATTTATCTCATATGCAAAGCTCTGAATCTATTGCTTGCTTAATCATGTTGATGCAGACAATGCAATTACTCAGAGATGAAAATTCTTTCACCTATGGCTCAACCTCAGGTCACATTAGAAGCAAAAGTCAGAGGCTGACTCCAAAACATTGCGTGGCATGAGACTTCTGTTGACAGCTGAGCTGGGCATAGAACTGGGAAACTCCACGTACTTTGAGTTCCCACTAATGCTGTTGGGAATACGTGCAGCAAGGGAGTCCTGGCTGTCCCCAAGGCCACCAGCTTGAGGTCTTTGTTGATGCCACTTGAGAATGCAGAGAGCAGGCACTCAGTCGCTTCTGCAGTGCAGATCTGCTGACAACATAGGTGCTTCCCAGGTAGATGCTGGCAGAGAGGGGTCAGCTCGGCATCTTTGAACATCTGGCATTCTAGCTGGATAGTTGGGAAGGTCATTACATGTGTGGTTAACAGGTGAAACTGCATGGAGTGTTTTGCCTCCAGATGCACATGTAAATTGCCCTGGAGTTAATGCAGCTCCACCTGCACACAGCCGAGCAGCATATTTATAATGCCTGTCCCTGTGATATATAAGCACTTATCTAACTTACTTTAAGTGCTGAGCAAGCCAGCAGGGCTTCCAGGGAAGCAAGATTAGCAGGCAGCTTGTTGCTGCACCCTCATACTGTGAATCCTTTCTACCAAAGGGAGGGGATGGTTAATTTCTGAGCAAAAGTTGTATCCAGATCTGGTAGCAGGATATGTATCCTGGGCAGGCTACATTCAGCTAAAATTGTAAATATTTTGGAACTTGGTTGTATTTTTATTCAGCTCATGGCAGTCTTGTACTTCAGCTATTGCACTGCCTTGATGATACAAAAGAAAAAATGTAATTATGTAATGCTTAATACACGTTGTGATTACATGACCTGTTGCATTCCATATAAAATAATTGCATTAGAATAGTGTTTTGTCCTGCCTCTTTCCCCCAGGCAAAGTATATTTCCCAATTGAGTAAGCCAATCATTACAACAATAATTTCTAGATCGTTTGAGACACTGTTACATCCATGCCATAGGAAAAAGGAAAATCTCAGACAATATTTTCTCAATTGCTACAGAGCTTTCCCTAGTTTTCTGCATTCTAGGCCCATGAAGAAGTATGGGACAGATCCTGAAGCTGAGTTCAGCCCCACTAATCTTGATGTTGCTCTGCATGGATATAGGACCTAATCACAGATTTCCACATGTCCATATGTCCTTACAAACTCTGTCTTCACAAGCAGCACAACCACAGTGCAAATCTCTGTAGCTCTTTACATGACACCATTGCCATAAGAGGTCTGAGTTGCAAGGCAGCATAGCAAAGAATCCATTTTTGCTTAAAGAAATTCAAGTCCAGTTGCTGTGCCAAAGAATTTCAAACAATTTTACGCTCCTTGTGTTAACCTGGAAAGATCTTAGCATCACTGAATGTTTTTACAGTTGGTGCTATTCTGAAGTTGCTCCAATGTCTGAGACCAAAACTTTAATTTACATATTAAGTTAGACATTTCCATGGACAGCTTTCATAATACACATCTCTCATTCACTATACGAGTGAGAGATAAAATCCTTTCCTTTGAACTATTTAATTTTATGTTTTAATTTTATATATGTCACTGCCTTCAAATTAAATTAAGGAATAAGAGCTCAGACAATTATTACTGGCAAAATGTTAATCTTTGAGCCAGGGATGTGATGCAAGACACTGCAGTCAGTATCTTGGAACTCAGTTTCAGAAGTTCTGAAAACAAAGGTAACTTCTCCACATACTTGCCAAGTATGCAGCTTGCCTGCACCCTGATTAAACTGATAGGCTAACTCAGCATGACTTGCAGAGGTGCAGCAGTGACATAAAAGTTTGAATTAATAAGAATTATCCAATAATGGTGAATCATTTCTAGGCCTCATGAGTTGAAAAGCTGCATTTACAGGAATGATTTAAAAAACCGACATTGCCAGCAAGCTGAAAGGCATCTCAAATTCTAGTTCACATCTACCACGTCTGCAATTCAGCATGCACCACACTAGTGTATGCAGACCTCATTCTACAGCTTTGGCCCAGTCGTGACTGAGTTGAATTAAGTTGTAATAAGCTCAGAAATAGGGATTGTAGTGTTTTGGAAAAGAAAGCATATCTTTTTGATGTTATAAGTTCAGTATATGCAAATTTACTCTTACCATTTTGGAGAAGCAGAATTTAAGCTGGTGCCAAGATAAAGGTCTCTGCTGAAGCTCTAGACTCAGCCTTTCAGTTGTAGTTAGAGCTGTTCAAGGTGGGATAGAGGAGAGGCCATGAATATTAATAAGGGCTCTACAATTCAACATACGCAAAAAAGAGGACAATTTTTTCCCTTTCTTGCCAGATGTTTTACTGCTGTGTGGAATTACAAGCAAGAAGGTATCCAAACATCTTTGGGATAAATTGCCTCCTTTTCTTTTTCCTTTTCCTTCATAATACACTAAGTTGCTGTCAGAAAGTCATGAAATACATATTTGTATTGTATTTGTTGAAAGCCCAGGTCTCTATTACAAGAGTGGTGTGTAAATAGTAATGAAGCAGAGTTTTAAAGGGCTATTTAAAAATGTGTACAGAATTGGATTAATGAAACTCCCTGGATTTGAATTTAGTCCAGTGTTCAGATTTCTGGTTTTGAAGATGAAGAGAAAAGCTCTTTTTTATGCTTAGCTATTGAAAGGTAGTACTTCACATGTTTTACAGTAGTTAAAAGAACTACTTTCCTTATGGAGCAGTGGATTATATGTCTTTATTTCTAGAATAGGTTTATCGTTACTATTTCCATTGATTTGATTCCAGGAAAGGCATCACATAGGTTTGTCCTCTTTTTTCCATTCTTTCTTCATCTCTTTTTCTTTTATTTCCTTTGGTTCTAGACTTTGACTTCAGATTCTTTTTACAGAGCATGAAATGCTGAGAAGGTCTGGCATTCTATTTTGAGTACCATTAAAATGTGTATAAATGTAGTACTCCACAAAATGTGACAGTAATGGCAGTCCAAATTCACAAGTGTTGCTGTTTCACACTGCGGTCCCATCTTCCTTGCAATTAAAACGCACAATATGTAATGTTGGGTGACATACTCTAAATATTTCCATGTGTTTCTGTTTCTTAGAATTCTAACATGGTTCCCCTCCCCTATAACAGCGAGGCTAGGGATTATTACAGTTATTAGTGTAGTTTCTGGAAGCATTATGCCAAAGTGTATCGCAAATTCAATTCTGTTTAATGTAGGCTATAATCTCAAAAGATATTTAGATGCTGAACTTTGAGGATCTTGGCCCTAGGCACATTGCAGGATGTAGACACATGAATAGTAATAGTACTAGTCACATTTCTGAAGTGCCTGGTGGGATAGATACAGGATCACGAGCTAGTGCTGCTCAAATTAATGACAGCATTTATTAGGACTATGGTTGTAAATTAAGAGGACCGAACGAAGAGCCCTATAATTGTCTTATTTCGGATATGGTTTGCAGAACTCCTAAAGTTTGCAATAAGAACGGTTAAACAAAAGACAATTTACCTTTAACACTTAAAGTTCCTAGATCCTCACTTCTTTTGGCTCTCCAGATTACCTGACCCGCAGTAACAAGTCTGAGCTGACAGCTGGAGGCTTTCAGCCTCTCTTTAATTTTTATTGGATGATTATTAGAGATAGAAAACTGACAGCCTGGGGTTTCTCCTAATTTAACTCCTCAGAGCAGGTAAAGAATAACAGACCTGCAAACTTTCTGACTTCTCAGCCCTAATTAACCAGAAATCAGACCAGACGCTAAGACCTAAAGAGGCTGCCCTGGCCTCAGCATCAGCCTTAACGTCTGGTCTGACAATAATTAATTTGGCAGAAGAAATCTTAAGTGTGTTTTTTATGTATTTACAGTCTAGTCTATTTGCTGTGGCAACAGTGATTAACTTGCACATTATCTACTACTTGTCTACTTCTGCAGCTAAAAATCTGCACGACAAATTTGCTTGTTGTTTATTTGGAGTAGCATCCAGTGCTGCTAATTAGAATTAGATTTTAATTGCCATTCCTAACATGTTCTTGAGACGCGGGCTGACTTATCCCTCCTTCAGGCAGTGAGATCAACTTCCAACCTTTCTGTGTTTTCAAGGGATAAATGAGTTCAATTTAAATGGCTGGCTAAGACACATCCAGACTAAGCATGACCTGAAGAACCCAGAAGCACAAAACCTTGTGGCTTTAGACCAAAAATGTTAATCCTCAGGTTCCCAAACTTTTGCCATTGTTAATCCTCTTTGTGTCATGCTTACTGGCACTTTGCAGCAGACAACAGGTACTTCTATCCCTTGGTTTTCTCTGGAGACAACTCAAGAAGTTTTGGTTGAAAGTGTAGCAAGCATTTTTGTGTGAGCTCCTCTCTAATAGAAATTGGACTTGCCCCGGAGATATTTCCTATGGGCTCACCAGATCTTACTCTGTAATCTTATGGAAACAAATTGCCACGATTTTTGCTGTGTGCTGGGATTTGCACAACTGGGTAGCTTCCTTTGCCATCAGTTGGCACTGGTTTCTGCAGTGGGGTGGATTAGGCTACCAGCAGCCCCCCAGGTCAGTGTTTCTCGGGCTGTGGCAGCTGCCATCTACAAACAGTTTAGGTACTCACAGTAAACTTGTCTGTCACTAAACTGGGTTACAAACATTTAAGCAAGGTTTCTAGAAATCCCACCATCCGGGCTGAACCACACTTTACAAATATTGTTGTATTAAGTTTTGGATGGCTCTTTTGCTTTGTTTTGTTTTTTCCTAATGTCTATATAAGGGTACTGGCTCATTTTTCAATTCCCTGGAGAATTCCTCTTGAATGTGTGCTCTGTTTGCAGAATCCATTAGCCAAACCAATCCGTGCTCCAGGAGGAGCCTCAGAGTGCACAACTAACAGAATTACCATCAATAAAATGAATATGGAATTCCTTAAGCCTGTGAACGCTTGCTTTCCTGCCAGAGGTACACGGTAGTTCATAAGAGTTGTAGCAGGAGATTCTGGATATAAAGAACATTTGTGTCAGTAGCAGATGTAATTAAAGGAATCATTCTCTGGTTTAATGTTCACCTTTAGCACTGATTCTATTGGGGTTAAACGTGGAAGGACATAAATACTGTACGTGGGGAAAACAGCACTCTATTTGCAGACCAGCTGAATTTAAAACCACAGAGAGTTAGGTGGTCCAGATGAAAAGTGTTATAGTGAGAGGTGAAAACCACACTGAGTATTGTGGCCCTGGGTTTGAAGAAACACACCCACCCACAGTGATTTGCAGCAATGGCTGTGTAGTTGCACGGCAAATCTGCTAATGAACACGTAATCTTTAGTTGCTATAAAAGGTACAGTAACACTTCAGTAGCTGTGAAAGGAGTTAGCTCAATGAGTGGTATTTGCTGAAGTTCTCAGGAAAGCAGTAGCAGACAAAGCTAAGAGAAGGCTTCTCAAGTTTGTTGTAGATTTTAGGCAAGTCTAGACAAATATTAGTTCTACTCTTTGTTATTTCCCTTTCCCTTCCAGTTGCTTTCAGTTTGTCTCTTAATACCAATCAACTCCACCTGATATTAATACTTCATAGGAGACAAGAAATAGAGGACAGATTAGCTTCTAGTTCTGCCACCAGCTGTGTCTATTTATCAGTGCTTCTAAACGAATCCACTAGATGCAGTGATCTAAAAATGTCTTTTTTTTTCTATCATAATCCCCAGACCGACACAGGTTTCTTAAATATGTCACTCATCAGCAGAGCGTAATTGTGACACCAATCCAATACTCAAGCAAGCTCCATTAGCTTTGGCCTTGCAGCTTTCTACAGCACTGCAAAATGTTAGGGATCTTCATGGTTTATAATTTTTTATCTATAAAAAATGTCAAAAAATGCCACATAAATGACCTCCTGTTCTCAAAATTTTGTATTTGGTTACATTTGGATGCCTTTCAAAAATTTATTCTCCAAAATTCCTGACTGAGAGCAAGGAACAGCTGAGTGGAAAACTGACGATATTCCTTTATCTGGGAGCAGAGAGCTGAAATGCAGTGTAATGATCATGTGCAAAACCGTATTGTTAAATCTGGACTAGGTCTGAGCCTGATCCTGATCCAAGGCACTACACATTGTTTAGTACTTTTCCACAGCACAGAGTTTTACTGGTGGTTTGGAGAAGAACAAATGATTAATGCTGAAGCTGTGGTAAGGAATAAACAGATCTTACTCATACATTATGGAATTGTTGATGTGTGTACTAATTCTGGGAAAACCAGCTAGGAGTATAAACACGGTATTGAATGTAGACTTGCCTCTTGATCCTAAGACCACTATCACTGGTAATCTTAATTCTCTTGTAAACATTAAGGACACATGGCACTCCTAGGGCAGAAGAATATCCTTAAAAGGGTAACAAAAGGTCTGGATCCATGCCAGAATGGGGTAAGACTACACAGTGTCTCCTTTGCACACTCTGAACTCCTTTTTTTTTTAGAGTTCCACCATGCACAAAGATCTGGCTAGCTAGAAAATGTCACAGGATTACTTTCCACCATATATTCAAAGGTAACCCAGCTTACAGCACATACTGCTGTGCAAAACAGTGCTGTCTTGGCATCACTGTGAGAATTACTTTCCTTTCAGAGAAAGATTGAAGGCATGTGTGGAATAAGAGTAAATTTAAGTGAAAAATAAATTCCTTTTGGAATGGGAGAGGGAAAAAAAAAACCAAAAC
>QWTY01018474.1:5386-32892 GCA_008033365.1 Pseudorectes ferrugineus | reverse complement strand
CTTGACCCACCTGATCTCCTAGGATAGAGTGACCCCCCTCAGTGGATGAGGGAAGGCTGTGGATGTGTCTGCCTGGACTTTAGTAAAGCCTTTGACACTGTTTCCCACAGCATTTTCCTCATGGCTTGGACAGGGGCACTCGCTGTTCACTGGGTAAAAGAGTGGCTGGATGTCTGGGTCCAGAGAGTGGTGGGGAATGGAGCTACATCCAGCTGGGGCCAGGCACCAGTGGTGTTCCCAAGGCTCAGAACTGGGGTCAGTTTTTTAACGTCTTCATCAATGACCTGGACAAGGGGATCGAGGGCACCTTCAGTCACTTTGTAGATGACACCATGTCTTCTGGAGGATAGGAATGCTCTGCAGAGGGATCTGGACAGGCTGGATTGATGGGCCCAGGCCAATGGTCTGAGTTTCAAAAAGGCCAAGTTCCAGATTTTGCACTTGGGTCACAACAACCCCCTACAGCTCCAAGATGGGGACAGTGGCTGGGAAGTGCCTGGCAGGAAAGGCCCTGGGGTGCTGGTGACAGTGGCTGAACAGGCGCTAGCTGTGCCCATGTAGGCAAGAGGCCAGTGGCACCTGGCCTGGATCAGAAACAGTGAAGCCAGCAGGACTTTGACTGGACAGGATAAATCTGATGTATTTTCAGAGTTTAAAGTCTTTCTTGTTGTTAATCATGGCATAGTAGTGTGACATGCATGGCTATGCATAAGGCTGGGAGTTTCCTCCAGTAAGATTCTCAGGCAGCTTGGAAATTTTAAGCTCTCCCTCTTAATGAGAAGTCTGAGTTACAATGTTGAAATGCCTTGTTTTTATCTGTTGCTAGATCATAGTGGAGTGACATTAAGAAAGTGATCTAAATAATAATTACACATTTTAAGCTTCAAGGCCAGCAATTATGTGAGATCCATTCAAAATTATTTTCTGTTAAATGTGATTTACTCTGGAGCTTTTTCCAAACTACAAATAATTGCTTGATTCATAGTATCAATAAGATAAAAGTACATACCCAATGTTCTGGTTCAGTGTTCCAAAAATATTGGATGATGGAATATCTTTGGGGGTTTGGATCTTAAAAGTTGTAATGTCATAGTTCCTTTCAAGTTCTTATTGACTCTTCTTGAGGAAAAAAACAATTCAAGGAAATACATTTTGAATTTAAAAAATTTCTTTTACCTTCTGGTAAAAGTCATACTCACTAACATCAGAGATGGAAAAGTGGCCTTTAATTCTTACTGTATTATTCCATGTTATGATGACGATGATTCCTAGATCTGAAGTTGATGTTTGTCACGTGAAATTTGATTTGCTTGAGGTTTTCTATTTGTCTAAAAGTAGGCATTTCTTTTTTTGCTTTATAGTTCATGTTCCTGTTGGGTGGTAGACGTCTCTAAATACGAGGTTTTCGGCATCGTCTAAGTTGAATTGTGGCTTAGCTAATATATAATTTTAAAAAAATTAATTTATTTTATTACTTTCTTTGCACATCAAATACTTCTGTTATTTTAATGGAAACCACAAGGCTGTTTTCAGCCAAGAAATTTATTAATCTAGGATATGGTACTTAGTATTTGTTGTTTCTTCTGCCCCATCAGTGACAGGTGGTTTTGCACGTTTTCTTGAAGCAAACAGAAATCACTCTCCAGCAGTCTCTTGGCCTGATGTTCGGGACAACCACTGTTATCCAAACTCAAAGTCTATAACTACAAATGTAGAGATAATCCCAGTTTAGCAGTCTCCTCTGGTGGCATAGATCACCCTGCTTGCTCAGTTAGGATTCTTTTCCGTAACATGTGCAGAGGAACAAGTTCTCACACATGTCTGTAGTCATGTCATTCTCAGTTGTTTATATCTTCTAGTTACTCTGCCTACTCGTGTTCAACTTTACCTTATATGGCACAGAAGACTTTACCTGCTCTGTCTTTCTTAATGGAAAACCCTTCAATTTTCATTTGTCCTCATCTACTTTGCCAATATCTATGTGCCAAGCAGTGAACTACTGATCAGCAAGCAAAGTACCGAGCTGTTCTACATAAGTGAATATTGTCAAGGCAGTGGTTTTTTTAACAGCACATCTTGGTCAAAGTGGAGACAGAATTACCCACTGATCTGTTGCAGTCAAGATAGATGTGTAGAGAGAGACAGGTCTGGCAGCCTGTGCTCTGTGTGTCCTAGCAAGCAGGACGTTTTCTGTCCTCTGTCCAGATGGAAGCTGGAACCAGGCATTGTTCCAGATAGTTTGGTTTATGCATTACAGAAGAATGAGACAGTATTAGAAATGAATGATGCATAGCATTATCATTCTACTTCAAATTTACTTAGTCTAATTCTTCTTTGGAAGGTAATTATGTTACAGTAAAATCATTGTATTTTGTTTCTGGAGCATTGTAAAAGGAAAATTTCCTCGAATAGGAGACTGCACCTTGTAGTGAACATTAGGAACAGTGATTTCCATAGAAAATGCATATTGTGATTTGCAGTATTGCAGATACATCCATGTAATATGATTCAAGTTTGCATTTTGTATCAGCAAACAGAATCAAGGCTGCACATCTTCAGACTTTAATTGGACATCTCCTGTCTGTCTGTTTTGAGGGCTTACCCACACTCTTCATCTAGATTCAGTATGTAATATATAAATCAAGGCTAGTGATTCGAGATTGTAAATTTTTATTGTATATTTCTTCTCCATTGTGTCTGTCTGCCAAATATCTACTAATTATTAACTTGGGGGTAAATATGGACTTATTTTTTATTTAATTCTGCATTTTCTTATAAAACAAAGTTATTTTTCCCCAGTTTACTTGCTATATGTGATATGACAACATTAAAGAACTCTTTGATATTAGACTTTTGATCTTGGCCAATAAGACAGTGATTACAGTATTTGTATGTGATGCTTTTGACAACTGTATGCGGGTTGGAAAGAGATCTGTTATGATGTGTTAATATTTTTTCACTCCTTAGTTCAGATTTTCTCTTGGAAAAAACATCACTTCTCTCTTTCCACTGAATTTAGGTTGCTGAACTAGATCATAAAAATGAATTGGAAAAGGCTCAAAAAATAAAAGATGACATGGATGAAATTACCTTCCTCCTTCGAGGAGACTTACTTTCTGAAAACCCTGACCAAGCAATCGGTCCCTTGGGTAAACATCATGTGCTTGTGGATCGATGGAAGGGAATGAATCAGGAGCAGCTGATAGCAATTCGTCAATTTCAAAAGGAACAAGCTCTGGAGAAACTGGTATTTAAGCTCACGTGCATTTTCATGCATTTTCTGTTTTCTTGGTTGTAATAATACTATAGACAATGTTTGTAGAAGAAAAATGCCATTGTTTGCCCTGGACATGCCATTATGAGACTGTTTTCCATTGATCTGCATTTTATCCAAACTGTAATCAGTCTAACTGAACACAGTGCCTCTGAAGCACCTGGGAGGTGTCATGGAGTAGGCTGGAGCCCTGGAGTTGGGCTGGGAGGAAGGTTGCTGAGGAGCCCAGGGACAAGGGGATCGTAGGGCATGGTCCATGATGGTCCAGCTGAGCAGCAAAGTCCTGTCCAGCCTGAGACCCAGGCTTCATGGTGCAGTTCAGGACCTGAAAGTGCACAAGCTGCCTGCAAGGAGTGGGCTGCTCCATAGGGGAAGAAGATCTGGGAGCTGAAGGTGAAAGCAGGGCAGGCCAAAGCAGTATTCTCATGCCAAGTAAGGCAAATAGAGCAGGTCCAGTGACCTTGCTCATGCATATTTCTTAGGCCTAAAAGTTCATGAATGTGAAAATGTGATGGAGTTTTATTTCTACCATCCCACACAACTGTGAGCCGTGCTGTAGAACAGAATTAAAATGGTAATTGTTGCTGCTCTAGAGGTGTACAGAAGCAGGCAGTCAAAATGAAGACATCTAGTTTCCTATGAAGTCAAGAGTGTCCAGGCCTAGATATTGTGAAGTAGGAAGTGACTTGCCTGCCTCAGCGCAGAGGCTACATTTATGACAGCTAAGGGATAGTGTTTGATTTTATCTTTTCGTCCTTACAGTACTGTAGGCTATACTATGTCTTACCTAGGACTGTTATTAAAGCTGAAGGTAGAATTGTCATTTTCCTGCTTCTCCTATTATTCAGAAGTGAACCCATTCAAGTCATTAAGCTGACTGAAAATGAGTACAACCAAGAAAAGTAAGTTTTTTGCAGGCCTGATTTTTTGATTCAGTTCAATGAGGCATCAGACAAGAAGTGAGGCAGAGGAAAAAACAGTTTAAGCCTACTCATGTGGTGTTCATGGCTCAACTATTATACTGAGTTAGCCATGTTATAAGCCATACTGATATCTTTGCACTTCTTGCCTCAAGAACTTTCAACTCTTGCTAACAAGAATTAAAAAAAAAAATCTGTGTTGCTGCTCTGGGTTTTTAGAGAGAGAAAAGAACAGCTCTTTCATCAGCCATATCTTGCTTCTGCCTGGTTTGGAACTCCTTGCTCCCTTCTCCCCATTTCAAATGCTACCCCTAGTGTTCAATAGAGGCAAGCGAGTTTGTTTGGATGAACTTACCCATGAGACTTTATATATACAGTTTCATCTTTGAAAGAGAAAATGAAGCATTTTTTTTACTCCTGTAGAGAGTAAGAGAGCAGGAACGCCGAAGAGATGCTGAATGGGACAGGCAACGTCTACAGACTGCGAGAGCCCAGTTGCTTTGCGAGCGGCAGCAGCAGCGGCAGAATCGGGTACAGCGCCGCGATTTAGATTTCGTGAATGCAGAGCTCTCTCAGGAGCAGAAAGCAAAGTAAGTACCAAAATAGCATTCTTCAAATAAAAACAACTCTTTACCATTATTAACACAATAGTTTGGCTTTCAAAGAGCTTTTTTACTTGTTCTGTTTGTAACTTTTTTAATACTTTTTTACAAGTTCATGCTTTTAAAAAAATCAACAATTTATCTGAAGTGTGTTTTTCAGTATTTAATCAATCTTCAAAGAGTAGGTTTTGAGTGTTACTGACTGACATAAATGAATTAGGATCTGGAATTCTTCAAAGCGTTCCACTGACAACAGACTGTTTATATAGATGGCAAAATACAGAATAAATATAATTAGCTGTGCAGAAAATTATATTATCAGGTGAAAAACAGTACATGTTTCTTTAATTTATCTTAGTTTTCTGAAACAAATAAGGATGAACTACCAGTAGAACTGCCAGTTTCTGATAGCTCAGGGTTAAGCTAGCAACACAAACAGCATTTCCATTATGTATGACAGAACTAGATGATTCTTTAACTAACCACTGGATGTGTCTTGGTGGGCAGCTCTTGTGTCTGCTCTTATGGGAAAGGAAAAACAAATGTAATGATTTGGTGTTCTATTTTTCCAATTCCTTTTTTTTTTTTTTTTTTTTTTGGGGAATGAATACAGAATCACAGAATAGTCAGAGTTGAAAGGGACCTAGAAGGGTCATCAAGTCCAACTCTTAAGTGAATGGCCCATATTGGGATTGAACCTATGACCTTGGCATTATTAGCACCATGCTCTGACCAACTGAGCCAGTCTCAGGTTCATACATACCTTTTGCAAATGAATTCCCAATACATAATGCCTTCTTATTATGAAAACAAAAGTTTGGAATTGTGTTAATTCAGGTTTTTTTACTGTGAGATTTTTGGAGGGATATTTCAGGAAGAAAAAACCTAAGTTTGCTGTATTGAGATGTGGCATATATTTTGCAGAACAAGTTCTAGTTATATTAAATTCCATTTCTAATAATTTATGAGCATTTATGGGTGGTAATACATTACATCTTCTTTAGGTTTCTCAGGCTACTTCTGCATAATAGCAAGAAAACATTTACTAATGGCTTTTAAAAAATTTTATTTATTTCTAGGAACATTTATCTTAAAGAAGAAGAGTATTCAAATATTCCAACAGATGAGTTTTATGCACAGTTTAATACAACCACACGGTGATGATCTGGATAAATCAACCTGAATTATACAGAAGTATGTAGATATATTAAAATTTTCAATTGAGCAATCCCATGTTTTATTATTTTTATCTGTTCCCTCTCCTGTTCAAACACTGCACTCAAATAAAGGACAGTCTGCTAGGCCAGATCTGTTCTAGGAAAAGGAAGACATTGTAATAATTTTTAAACATGATTGTTGTTCTGAAAGGATTAGTAGATTCAGTAGTAGGTTGTTTGACTCTTGTGTCTCAGGCTTAGCTGTAATATTTACATTATTCATGCCTTTAGGAATCAATTTCTGAAAGAAATCTGAATTTAAACTACAATGCTGCTTTATGCAACTTGGCCAGAGGGGAATGCTGCCTACCATAGACCACAAGTGATGCACTTCTCTGGGAGGGAAGAAAAATTACCTAGGCAGAAAATTTTGCGTTGGTTTGTTTGTGGTTTGGTTTTGGATTTTTGTTTTGGATTTTCTTAAAGCAAGAAAACCAGCCAGACACAAAGGCAAGCAAAGAGGAAGAAGTGGTCAAGTTGGTCAGAAATGTTGCTTTTATTTTGTGAACAGTGGGAATAAGGAGATAAAAGTTCAATAGTCATTGAGGTGATTAGTGCACTGAGGCATGGCGCTGAAACAGAATGTGTGTTAGTGTGGAAAAGCAGGGGGAAAGTATTCCTACATACACCCTCACTCTTTGGAAATAATGGAGGTTCCAGGTAGTGGGCTGCTAAAGGAGAGTGGGGACAATTCACAGGTGTGACAGAAGAGGGGTGAAAAAGCAGTGTTTGGTGTTTGTGCACCAAACAATGTCAAGGAGAAAAATCTCAGCTGGTGCAGGGTAATTCAGGGAAACTGTTTACTTTCTGTCTTCATGGTGACATTATTGACTTAGCAATGAAAGAGCCAGTCACTGACATTTGAAACATGGGTGAGCACAACACCGAAGAAGAAAATACGGAGAAGCAATGTAGGAAACTAACTGCATAAGGGAAATGGATGGTGGAAATCCAGAAGAGAAAGAGCTGACATGGAAAGGACTGCAGAAAGGGTTAGAAGACTAACCCTAGGAGTCGGAAGATCTGAAAGAGGAGAAAAAATGAGTCAGATGAGAGATTCAGCTAAGAATCCAAGACATCTAATATTGTGAACCTTTAATAAAAATAGAGAGCCCATTTATGACAATAGATCTCGATAACTTGCCAGCATATAGGACATAAATCTGAGGTAAAAACGTCCTGATGATGTTGGCTTGGAGTCCACTGATTGTTCTTTGTCTCAGCAATAATGGTAACGTTGAATGAACTTTGTGGTGAAACAGGTTGAAGATGCTTCCACCAAGCAAAGGAGGAAAGATGCTTAAAAAAAAGCCAAAGGGCTGAGGTAAACTTGAATGAGTTATTTTCATCTCTGTGAAAATAATGAAGAATGCATGGTTCTTGAGATATTATTAGGAGGATTTTAAGATGTTTGAAGGAAGCATTTCTTGAAAGGGGACTGTTCAAACAGGTCTGTTTGCTCAGCGGAAGTATTGAGTGCCCTGTGGGATCATGCTGATACAATGTTGCTGCCTGATTCAAAGCACTGATTTAAGAGGCGTTTGGAAAAGGCCCATCATGTTAATGCCTTTAGATAGAGAGGTGAAAGAAAATCAAGAAGAACATTAAAATGGTTAAAGAAGTGCCTTTTAACATGATTATCCTGAGCAAAAAGATATGTCCCAATTTTAGTACATTGATACAATTGGAATTAATTGCAGTATAGATAGAAACTAAGTAGAAAAGCAGTGTGGCTGAAATACAGGAACTGAAGGAAAGTTGGAAAATGAGAGGGGATCACACTTGCACTGTTAATAATGAGCTGGTCTAAAGAAGTAAGAAGGAATGATACTCAAGAGATTCCAATGTGATAGCATTTGGAGATCCATTTATTTGTCAGACTGAGATTCACATATGGCTGGATGTCTTTGGAGTATTACCTAATACTGTATTAAATTGACAATCTCAGGAGTGCGTGTATGTGTCTTAGAATAGACAGGCCATCAAATGGAATGAGTGGATTAATATGCCATCTATAGTAGTTCTCATGTCACTAAAGTTGGGTTTGATCTGTGTTGAATATCTCAGACTCTGCCTTTTTCTTTTTTAACTAGAATTTTAGTTACCTGACAGAAAAAGATTAATAAAACAAGTGCTGAAATGTTCATGAAGTTGTCTTCATTTGTCCAACTCTTGTGACTAGATGCTTGCAGACTTTACAACAACTCTACAGTTTAACTAAATGATGCTGGACCTCATCTGATGATGCTTGAGTTTCCTTCAGAAGGGCTATGTGGTTAAAGCCTTTTTATATTACCTATTTGTTTGCTTGGAAACATTTTATATGAAGTCAGAGAAGGATAGGTTTCTCAGCTGTACTCCGAATAAGCCTTTAGATGGAAATTCAAGTAAGACTGACAGTTCAATAATTGGGTAGGATCAGGCATCACTGAATTTCCTAGAAAAGTTTCGGTGTCATCAGTCATATTTGCAAGAACAACCATGTTCCATTCTACCTGTTGCTTCAGAATATAAAAACTGAAATTTATTTTGGGGGTTAAAAAAGAAGCACAATCAAGTTGTAGATAACATGCTTAATGTAAAGGAGAAAAGGTCTGATTCATTGTTATTGATATTTTATACTAACTTTTATCTTGCACTGAAACAAGCCATGTTTTCAGTAGGTATTATCACCTGAGCAGGTGATAATAAAGAATTGAAGTGCAGGAACTCCTCAAGCCTGTATGGCTTTGAAACAAAGAAGCTGTGAGTGGTATCTTCACCTTTTGAAACATCATTCTCTTAACTTTTACTGCTGAGTTTTGAAATAAGTGGAGAAGATCAATTAAAAAGAGCCTTAGCTGACTGTAGGTGCTGTTTGAAAATGTTGGTTTCCTTTACTGAGGTAATCTATTTTTTGTGATATTTGTAGATATTTCTATTAAATACAGCAGTGAAAAAGACAGTGTCTTCTGTGTGATGATATGATCAGCTAACTGGAATGAGTACAAATCATAGCTGCTGGGAGTAGAGGGATAGCAACCATCTCTTCTAAAAAAACATACATATATTTTCCATTTCTTAAGAAAGACTTTTTAAAAAACTGTGAGTATGGCATAAGAAGTTTCTAACATTCATCAGTTCTTATAATGGTCCTTACAAATAAGCACAATTAGTTAAATTAAATGGTCTTCATGGAGCTTCGCTGAAGTAAGCTGGGTAAGATGCATATGCTAGGACCTGATTTCAGAGAGGAAAATTATGATCAGTACCTATCATCTTTAAATTTGTGGTTTTTATTCACACAGTTTTCCACACTTCTTTCGATCAACAATTTGGGAAAAGAGTAGGTATTTAAAGTTTAAAAAAGAAGTTACAGTGGTTGACCTGAGTCCAGTATTCTACTTTCTCTTGGGACGTTTTACTCTAATATTTATAATATTTCTCTGTCTTAACTCTGGAGCAAAGGTCTGACCCAAGGAAATTCTTAGTTAGTGTACAAAATTTTCATGACAGTTAGCATTTTTTGATATGCTTGTAGAAATTGGATCGGGATAAATCTTTTTTGTTCATTGAAACATGAACTAACTAATTACATATGAAAATGAGATGATGTATTTTTTTGTGTCTCTCACTGATAGTGATGTAATGCAAAGTGCATAGTTAAGTCTCGGAAACAGTAGTAATTGGTGTGAGCAAATGAGTTTGAAATTCTGGGTACGGTTCCCCTTCTTCCATTCCTGTCCCTAAAGAGGGACTAAGAAATTTCTTAGAATAAATATCCATCCTCTCCTGGATGGGGGAATACTCCTTTCCAGCAAACTGTCTCAGGGACTTCCAGAGCTATAATAGGTGGTTGCTATTGCAATCATTAACCGTGATAAAAACCCTTTGCTTTTTGAACCCAGGTAACTGTACCGTCCAAGATGTATTTCTGCAGACTCACTTTCTGTTTGTTTGTTTTTTGAACTTCACATCTTTGAGCTTCACTTGCTTCTGTTAATCTTTTTACGAAAATGTTTTAAAAAGGTGAATAGCTGTTCCTCATATTTTTTAAAGTTGTTTTAGACCGCTGTCACATCACCATTTAATCTTCCCTTTTTGTAGGCTGAAGAATCCTAAGTTTGTTCAGTTATTCCTCAGGAGAAGTTATCACATAGGTTTCTGAGTCCTTTTTACTAACGTCTGTACTTCTAAAAATTTGACTATATAACCTTTTTGAGATGAGGAGGTCAGAAGATTGTGTAATAATGGTATTTTCTGGTTTATTATGTATTTTCCATAACGCAAATATATGTGTATTTCTATAGAATCCTAACATTGGGGGTTTTTGCCATTGTTTAGCACTGAGAGGCATTTTCATAGAACTCTATAGTGTAGCTCAAAGATATTTTTTTCTTCAGTTCAGTATCAACTAGTTCAGGTCCCCAAAATATATATACTTAAAATTAGGGCTGGGGGGCGGTTCTTGGTATGTGTCACTTTTGGGTTTTCCTGTATCAAGCTTCATGTACCATTTTATCTCCCCATCATCCTTTTGCTACACAGGTAGGTTAATATGATCAGGAAAGTATATGATCACAACATTTACTTCTTTTTTCAGGATGTTGAATAGCATTTTACCCAGGGCTTGTGGGACTTAGCAATTTCCCTCCAAAGGGAAATTTCAAAGGGAATTTTCATTCTGTGTAACCTGTTACTGTCCATTTTGTTATGCTGTCCTGGAACGTCTGTAATCAACACAATGGCTTGCAACACTACCAATAAGTTCCACATAATACAGTGTTCTGGTTTGGAAACATCCCTACTCTCCACCACTGTGAATACACAAAGAATCTCTTAAACTGTTTGCAATGACCTCATTCTTTCTGCTGCTTTAAGAAATTTTGTCTCCTACAGGCTTCTTTTTAAGATCACCTGCTTATGAGGTATTCAGAAAGGAATATAAATTTATACCTTTACTTTAGAGATCTTTAAACTTTATTTTGGTCTATGTTGTTAAGTTTTACGTCCAATGTGCTAGAGTTTGGTTTCTCCTTTGCTTCTGGCCTGGACCTTTGGAGAAGCTGATGGCATCCTTGAAAAGGTTTACTCTGCTACCTAACGATACTTGGGGAAGATTTTTCCTCTAAGGTTTGGATAATGTTTAATTTTGCTTACTTTTAATTTTTTTAGTGGTTTTTTACTTAACTAGGAATTTTCACATTTTCTGGCCAATGTATTTACAAAACCACGTTAAAAATATTTCCCCAGGCTTTACTTGGCTTTATAGGTGAGAGAGACAAATGAAAGAAAGGAAAAACTAGTTCCCTTTTATCCTCATGCCAGCAGGCAGTTTATTTTCTTGTGAAAAAAGTACAAATTCTTCAGTTTTATCAGTTAATTAAAAGTTCAAAGACTAGTAAGTCTGCTGTTTACTTTGCTATTTTTCAAGAAGAGATGACTGAGTTTCTAAGTTGTGATAATCTAATGCCATCTCCTTCTCTTACTTCAAAAACTCAGAAAGGCCTAGTAAGAGTCTTGCAGATGTTAGTGAGCTTTGAATCAGAAGTGAATAGGCAAAGTTCAGCTCTTTTCTGTTAAAACCCCAGAAATCACTGCAATTAAACTTCACAATAGCTAATGAAATACAGCTTTGGAGTAAAATTTAATACTTCTACTAAAGTTATGTTGTTTGCATGGTACAAGATGTTTCAAGTGTATTTTCAACTTAACCAAACATGCAGAGAAACAAAGAAAATTTTCAGTTAAAAAATGAAACAAACCAATGGAGGATCATAAATCAAAAAGGAGTGACCAGACCTTATAAAATAATTCCTTCATGTTATTCTGGCTCAGGTTTGACCCTTCACTACTTTTTTCATCTGCTCACTTGAGTAAAATAAGTCTCTGAATTGGAATAATCAGAATTAAACCTATTATATTACTGAATTTTGTATTTGGTTGGGCAGATTACATTCCATTTGTAGTCATTAATTTCTATGCAAATAGAAATATCTGCTGAGAGAGTTAAAATGTTTATGTGTAAAGTTGTTATAACTAATGGATTTGAAGGATCTCACTGAGTAAATTGCTGCTGTTATTTTGGCAAGGTGCATAAGCAAGTAGTGGAGAGTCAGGTTGGAAATAACCATTACAAATACTGAAATCTGATTAAAGAATGAGAAAAAGTGCTAATTCCCTTTTTCTGTTCTGTTTAATATCTCTGTGAGGATCCTGATATTTCTCTTTTCACATCAATTCTTTTTAGAACATTTTCTCAGAACCAGTTTTTCGTTCCTCATTTTAAACTGAAAATACTGTTTTGTATCAAATGCAATTCAGAGGATATTAACCTCAAAACTTGGCAGTGCAGGCAGATATGTTACATAATCCTAAATGTAATTTGCAAATGAACAAGGCAAACTATTCATGGACAAATGGGCATATAGATTTCAAAATCAGGGAAAAAAAAGTTTCTGAATGGGGAAAAAAATCAGTTTCTGAATAAATAAACTATATTTCACTAATTTCCTGGGTTTTGTCCTGCAAGGGCAAAGTTAAGTTTTACTTGCAGCTATTACTGAAATGTTATTGGTAATATTTCAACTTACCTAATGTTAATATAGTAATGCTAAAAAACAAATAAAAGCACATGATGAAGGAAGCCAGGTCAGTCCTGGTTTTCCTACTGTAATTATTTTTTTTTTATTTGCTTCACATACTCCTCCACATTTATTTCCTGAGGATACTGTGTATGTTCCCAGCCCTGTAATACCAAACAATTGTACATCAAATTCTCAAAGCACAGAAATATTCTGTATGAATTAGGGAGAAAATTCATGTTAAGTCTGTTCCAGTGAATTTTATTTGTCATTTCTGTCATACCTTGTTGCAATTATTATGGAAGTTAAACACTTTTCAGATGACAGCACGTGGAACCAGGGAAAATTGGATATCTAGCAGACATTCTACTCGATTAAAGGCTGATGATGCAATGAGAGTACGAGGAATACTTCAGGTGATCATTTAATCAGGAGAGATACTGCTTTCTGAAGGCAGAGTTTTATCTAAATATGATTTTTTTAAAAGTTTGGCTTAGCTTACTGGTCTTAGTTAACTTTATTAAATTGATTATCATTACTCTTCTGTTGTCACAGATATGTCTATGTATACATATATATATATCTGTGCCCATTTTTGCATGAATCTTTAAACACTTTTTTAGGACTTCAGCATACTTTCTGTTGGTTTAAATACTTTTCCAAATATACTGTCCTTTTCTAGATTTATTACAAGAGTTATGAAATGAGGACATTACCATTATAATGTTTCTTGCTATTGATGCTCTAACCCAGAAATGTAGTGCTGCTTAGCAGACTTGTAGTGAACTCTCACCCTGAGAAATCTAATTTCTGTGGCTTCTCATTAGAAATCTTGATTCTTCACAGAAGAAACCACAAAAATCTTGCCCATAGAAAAAAACACAGAAAATAAGCAGCAGCCTCTAGATATCATAGTAGAAATTGCAGAATTGCTGTTCATACAGCAAAAAATACTCACGCTGAGGTCCTTAGAAAATAGGGATAAGGGTAATTTTTTTTTTTTAATAATACATGTTCTAATCTAACTATGCCATTTTGCAATAATACAAGAGAGTGGAAATACTGAGGATCCAGATGCATCACTGTCATACCAACTTGAAGAAAACAGTGCTTCAGTGTGTGCTATGGCTTTTCTAACAGAATATTTGCTATTGTAGTGGTCGTTGAAATACACTGAAAAATGGTACTGTAAATACTGTGTTTGATACAGCATATAAAAATGAAAATTATTTACCTTTGAGCTTTATTAAATTTTCAGTGAACTTTCTCCATCAATAACATTTAAGAGTTAATTCAGGTTTCTTGTTTGAAAATGCTAGGAAGGAAGTGAGGATTGAAAAATAGAGCATATACAGGAAAAATTGACAAAAAGAAACAGCTAGCTACATAAAGATGTTACTATTTTAAAAAACAAAATATTTCATTGGTAATATTAAAATATTAGTTTCTGCTTTAATGCTGTCACTGGCAATTAAGTGATTAGATGTTTAAACACAAATGTCTGGAAAATTGGTTAAAATACTTGAAACCAATGACACTGCTTTAAAATCAGGATGAGTGGAGAAATTAGTGAAAAGATAGATATGAAAACAGTACAACTGCTCAACAGTTCAACAGTGTGGTGTATGAGAAAACTCAGTTAAAAGGACATAATAATTGGAGTTTGCTGAGTAGCAAAATGGGTAAAATAGTCAGTCTCCAGCAAACCTTCTAACTGGAAAATACTGTTTGCCTTTTCACATGCAGAAGGATCCACAGTCATTCTCTGGGTTCATGCCTCTTCTGGAAAAACAGCGAGTGTGGAGCAATGACAATTTTGAGTTGTGAATTCTTGGGAGATGCAAGTCTGCTTCTATCTGTAGTTACCTAAGTCCAGCTCAGAGATCTAAGTACCAAGCCTAGACTCAGGATAACTGAAATTACAGTGGATCAATGTTTTTAACCTCCCAAAATACATGTGAGCATGTAATGTGTAAGTATAGATGTGTGTACATACGCAGAAATGAAAGTGCAATTTTCAAAGCCATCTGTTCAGCTCCTGCTGCCTTAAAAAAAAGAAAGAGAAAATAGTGGTTTTTTGGAAGGATGGCCAGCACCAGAGTTCATTCCAACAGAGATCATAAGCTTATTTCTACAAAGAAAATGTTTTTCCCTGAAAGCTTAAAGTACTGAAGAATGAGAGGTTCTGCCAAGGCTAGCCAAATGTTATCCAGCTGGTGTAGAGCTGGGAAATAGCTTATTGCTTTGATGAACTGCATTAAAGCATGGTCTAAAGGCTCTTCGCTTTTCTGAGATTTCAGTAGGATGTATAACAGTTCTTCCAGAAGTGAGAGTATGAGTCATGTATGGCACAAACAAGTGAGCTCTGGCAGGGTGTGTACCTTTGTATGCTTAAAAGGTACACAACCTGTGAAAACACAACCCCTGAGTGGAACCAAAATTTCATCCCTTATCTCTCCCTGTTGGTTTTTGGTTTGGTAAGCTATTGTTAGCATCCTGGAGGGAATAGAACTATAGTATTTCTGTAAGGTAATGGGATAGAATTTCACTGATACAAAGGTTAGTGGCAAGTTTTGTCTTAGCCAAGGGAAAATAGATTTCATGCTGGTTAACTGAATCATCTGAGTTTTCAGATATCTAACCAAGAAACAGAATGGAAAAACAAAAAAAAGTAGAAAAATAATTAGGTAAATTATGGATGAAAAGTCAGAAACACCAAAGCATGGCTGTATAAAAATCTGAGTAAATTATGAAAGTAATATTTGATGCTTCTAATTTTTGCACTTTTGAGCCTCTTAACAGGTAGTTTATGAACAAAATAGAGTAGAGGTCACTGAGGTTCTGGTCAGGATTATGGACTCTATTGGCTTCAGCCATGATTTGAAAGTTCAGGTGTGTACAGCTATGTGACCATTCTGCCGAAACATGGGAAGCGGCATGTACTGAACTCAGGAAAATGGAAGGTGACAGTTTCTGTAAAGCCTCTTCCACTCTGAAGTAAGTCTGCCCTTCTTATTCTGTAGTTTACAAGGTGTGTTGATGCATTAGTATCCTGCAAGGAGGCCATGGTTTGCCACATACCTTTTCCTTGCACATTTCTGAATTAGTTGTTTATACCTGCCAGTTTGACAAGAAATTGCACATTCTGCACAGGCTTCGTTAACGCAGGACACTTGGGAGACTTAGTCCTCTTACAGTCTGGATACCTTTTTGAAACATGGAACAGAAAAGTTTGAGTTTCTTCCTGCATGATTATAATCAAGGTGTAGATAGAGTAGAGATGGAAGAATCTCAGGCTACCAGATGGTTACGTATTTCCAATTACATTCCATGTTGAAAAAAGTGAAGCACAAAAAGGGAATATTATAGAAAAAGGGATGATCTCACAGCAGTGTTCTCCTGGCTTGGGATTTTCCTTCCTCCCTTCCTTGTAAAACTCAAGTTGTTAATTGTATGCATCGAAGAAGAAAATGATTTTTGCATCCTCACTGAAGAGAAAAGCCCTTGCTGTATCAAGTCTGGAATACAGCATCAGTTTTCAATTTGACCTGTACATAAATAAGCCACAGAACTGTGACATAATTCCGTTTATGAGGAAATGCATCAGGGTGGAGCAGAAAAAAGCCTTCTGTTAGACGTAAGTTAGGCTGAAAAGATTTTAAAGAAATAGTACATGTTTTTCTCTTCTGGAAATGTGACTTGTGCTAAAGAAAGTACATTTTGCATTTCTGTCATATAAAACCCATGTGCCCCGAAGTTACTAATTATAGCTCAACATACCAAAGGCTTGGGGAAAAAGAAAGGCCTCAACCTCCTCCTTCAGGGCCTTCCTAACTGCTAGAAAACTGTTTTATTGTCGTATTTCAGTACAAAAGATCAACTTATTAGAAAAAGTTAATGAACAATAAATGAGTATATCAAGTTTTGCCAGCACAGAAAATTACTTCTATTTATTCTAGTATTATTTATTAGTAAGATGAACTCTTAAAGATACCTGTATAACAATCATTGTCCCAGGGCCTACAGACCTGCCTTACTATGAATTTAAATGTTTGTTCAGTTCTGCTGTGTGTATTAATTCACGTTTCAGTTTACTGGAAAATTTTGTAGTTTATAACTAGCTGCTATAGGATTAAATATTGGATTGTTGATGTTCTTGTGAAGGTAAATGTCAAGAGAAAGTACTTGAGTAATGCCAGCATCTCTACTAAAGAAAATCACTTTGTCTAGCACATGAGACTTACTGTGTTCTGATGTTATGATGCATTTATAGAAAAGCCTTAATTCATAAATGATGTAATAGTATTTTAACTTATCCTCAGTTATGCCATTTTGCAATAAAATTCGCAGTGTCCCTCCTGTGCCACCTGACCACAAACTGTGCTTTGTTCAGACCGGCAGCTGTGCTGCCTGACAAGCTCATAGCCACATGGAACAGAAGTATTGAACTGCTGCATCCTTTCCCTAAACAGGTCAATCACCCTTGTTCTTTCTACCTTCTCCAAGCTCAACTTGTGAAATTAATAGAAATTTCTATTTGAAAGCTTTACCTTCTTTTATTTGGGTTGAAACTGGCAAGGGACTCAATGTGTGAAGGGAAAGCAGGAATGCAAGACAGGAAATACAGGTTCTGTCACTGTGCAAGTTCTATTTCCATAGGAAAAAAAACAAGTCACAGGGATCTATGGACAAAGCGTAAATATCAAACATTCCCTAGCCCAGGTCTCTGAAAATACAAGACATGTTAGGAAGTGCTTTTTTATAATAGCAGCACATAGAACACTTCGCTGATAAAGCAGCATGATAATACCTTAAACCTAGTGGAAGACAATGGCTGCTAAAAATCATAATGACACCTATTAAATAGAAATTGTAGCCACTGAAGAAAAAGAGCTAAGACAAGTACAGACTGATGGGGGAAAGTTTTATAGCCAGTTTGTCACAGCCCCAAACTCCAAACTGATTAAGGAATGATATAACGTGGTAACATGATCTAATACCTTATGCTTGGCTGTGATTGTCCTCTGCCAAAAAATTCTGAAGTAGGAAAAGTGGGCATTTTGGAGATGAGAAAGAAAAAAAAGTTTGAATCTCAGAAAGAATCAGTTTGTACAATAGTTCAGAACACTGGAGACCATGATTGCGTATCCTTGGTCTGCCATGTGACGTGTCTGACCACGAGAGTTTTAAGTTTTCTCCAGTTTCATTTCTAGTCTGCAAAATGAGAATAATTCAATAGCAAATAGTATGAACAAATACATAGATTAGTTCTACTTTCTATGCTCACTTCAAATTTGAAGCAACTATTTCACAGCACTATAGTCAAATGATAAAGTTAAATAATGGCATTAAATTATAAAGACAGATAAAGCAGAAGAACCAGCTAGAACAAGAAACAATAAATATACCAAAGTTTTTGTCACTAGACAGAGATATAAAAATACATAAGATAAACTGATAGGTAAAATGGACGTCAAGTTCTACTGGGCAACTGGTAGGCCTGAATATCTCAACAAATACCCACATACATTGAGCCATTACAGGTCTCATATTATTTGTATTTACTAGTTCTGTAGTTCTCATGGGCATCCTCAGGTTTTAAGTGACTTTTGTTTAACTGCCTTCTGTGCCACATGATAACATCAACTGCTCCTGAAATGCAGCCAACCTCTAGAGGAGAGCAGTTGCATTTGTGCAGAGTTGCAGTCCACATTAAGTCTGGTTTGGGTTAGCTCAGGTGTCTCCAGCCACTCGAGCTTTGCACAAATACTACAACTGAGAACACAGCGAATAGACCATCCTACTGAGTTTCTGATAAGGGAAGAGAAGACAATGAAAATAGAAGGCAATATGCTTACCGTTGTAGAAGAAAATGTTTGGCAGCAACTCATAAAGTAAGGAAATAGAATTGTTGAGAGAGTTTAATAAAATCTAACAATTTCCTTATATGCTTATTGAGAATTTATTGAACCACTATGGGCATGTTGTGAAAATTATGATGTAAACAGTCATGTTCAGGGCTTAAGCAAATTATTAAGGACCACTGTGTGATAAATCACTAAAGCAGGTTAGGAACATGCATGATTTCCTTCAAGGCAATGGAACTGTTCGTACTCAAAGATAAAGTATACCTCAGTGCTCCACCTGCTCCGAAGCTCATAGTTCAGTGGTAGAAGTTCAGCTATGGGCAGGTTCTTTGGAGGGTGTGTATTATGCCTTTCTCTTACTTCCCCCTAATGCGTAAGTTACTATCAAAGGCAGGATGTTATCATAGATGGACAACTGGTCTGATCCAATAGGTTGTTCATGTCCTTATATTTTCCTGTGAAGAGCAATTTTTCAATGTCTTGTTTTCCTTTCTCTGTAGTGCATAGAAGAAAAAGGAATTGTGAGCCCTATCTGCTGCATCTTCTGAAAACAGAAGAGTTGTATCCACTGTAATTGACATTTCTAGACATGTATATCCTAGGAACAGACAATGGAGATCACCTTCCAAAAATGTTATATAGTATCCAGGTTTTTTAAGTAGCCAGGAAAATAATTTCATTCTTCAGCAATGATGTCACTGAGCTTGTAGTCCAAATGGTGTTCTCATTCTTGGCAAGGAACATTAAACAAAGAATGTATGGTTTTCAAATGCTACTCAGATTCAGTAAAAAGCATTTACGCAAACAGAAGATGATGTTGTGTCTAGAAACTGTTGTTTATCTTTAGAATGGAGCCATGTTAATAGTTTTAATATGCTAAAATGTGAGGTCCTAGATGCATAGAATAATCAAATTCTGTTCATCTTCCTAAAAGCACTGTCTTCCTGAGACCTGAATTAGGACTGTGGTGAAGCCTCAGGCCCTGAGTAATCTGTGCACAAACTAAATATCATGGAAGTTTTTTTTTCATTCTTACTTTCTATGGAAAGTATAGTTTTCTCTATCAGTATTAGCTGTATTTTTTGAATGTCTAGAGAAAATATATGTATAATACGTATAATTGTCATCATGCTGCATTAGTATACAAATTTACTGATGTCTTTTTTTTTTCTGGAGTCTTGAAGGAGATTTACATTGAAGAGGCATTGTGAGTTTTGGTTCAAAGTGGTTTATGTCCACATCCAAAAGTACTAAAGTCAGCCATGGGATCTCAGTGGTTTTGGTATCCTCTGTTTTCTTAGGAGTCCTTATGATTTAATCAAAGGATATGATAGTATTGAGTGTGAATATGTGAGTTATCTTCATATTCATGTCACAGAAAATAAACAGAGACTGAAACTTTTAGTTGGGAGTATTATCCCTAAGAGTAGGTAAGAATACACAAATAGATATGAAATAAAATGAGCAGTGTATTCTAGTGATGATTTAATTGACTGCCAATGTGAATTTTCAGTTTTAGCTTTTCTGGGTTTTTTTCTAAACATTTATATTTCATTATAGGACAGTGTACGATGCCATTTTTGCATGGGGCTGTCCTTTTGTATGTGGAAGTTATTCCCAGGAGGATGACAGAGCACTCCCAACAGATTGCCCAGAGCAGCTGAGTCTTGATTCTCAGAGATATTCAAAATTCATCTGGATACAGTCCTGGGTGACCAGCTCTAAGTGGCTCTGTTTTGATTAGGGAGTCTCCAAATGATTTCCAGAGATTGCTTCTAAACATAACCATTCTGTAATTCTGTGACTTCATTTCTTGCCTCTAAAAAAAATGAAGGGAATATATTTTTTCTTCATTTAAAATGTTCCTCTGTGTATCTACATGTCTTTTATTTCAATATCACTGCGACATTCAGAGGAACAGAGGAGGAACATCTGTATGTCAGCTATGTACCAGACAGTTCTAAAGTGCAGCCTCAGGGCCATTTGGATAACTGTGTAATTTAGCAAGGCAAGTAAGACTTTATAAGCCATTTCTTAAGTAATACACAAGCAAAATAGATTGTTGGTTTCCATAGGTTGGTTTGTCCTTGCTTTCATTTGTTCTTCCATGTAATTAAATTAGTCTCAAAAGGTCTTGGATAGAGAAATGAGAAAGGAAAAACATAAAATAACAAAAAAGGAGGAGAAGGAAAAAAATGAAGTAAAATGAAAGAAGTGTTATTGTAATACTGTAATAAAAGTAGTGCTGACCACTGAGAACAAAAAACCCCTATGGCGTAAAATTCTTCTATGTAAAACCAGGAAGTCTTAATCCCTTCTGGGAAGAGTTTAGGGTTCCGAAAGTCTTGTAACGTTGTTAAAATTTACTCAGTAGTGTTACTCTGGACAGAATTGCTCATTCTACCTTCATAATGAGTCCACCCATATACAAATATGTATATACAAAGCATAGGTTTTTCAAAGAAATTCTCAGAAATTACACATTCTTGGTAGTTGCAGGGGAGTAGAACCAGTATCTTCCTGTCTTTTAAATAGGAAAAAGCACTGTGCTGGTTTGAAGGCAAACCAGTGGGAGGAATTAACTCCACACAAATACATTGCAAGAGATTCCAACTCGAAACTACAGTTTAATAGAAAAAATTACAATAAAGGCAACAGTACAGAAACACTGGCTTAAACCAAAAAAGTCAGAATACGACCTGACACCCTTTTGGTCAGGGTGGTGCTGAGAGCTCTCATCCTCTGGGCACCCAGTGGTGGTATTGTGGTGGCCCAAGTCCCAGATTATATACAGGTGGGAATGTTCGGTACCTCCCCCAGGGCGGGGCACGTCACAATAGGATGATGTAATTTTATAAGTCAATCTGGGAAGTCCTTGATGGCCTATTAGCAGAGAAGGCCCCCCTTTAGGCTGAGTGTGCATTGGGCAGCTGTTGCAAATGACCGACCATTAACAGCTCATCAGAAGGTGATCTAGGTGGTTATAGAATACATACCTTACATTGTAACCAAGACAAGCACTCCAAGATGCATAAAGAGTACCAACAGGCTGCAATTGAAGCAGTCCTATGAGACACAGAAGGAAAGGTACCAGTGTTTGGGAGACAGGGAAGGTGGGTTTCTTTTTGTCCTCTGCTGCTGTGAGACACTGCTCTCCTCCAGCTGAGGTGGAATATTCCAAATTATTTTAGAAAATGAAGAGCAAATCTATAACCTTGTGGATTCCCACCTTCTTGAGAGTATGGAAACTGTATGACTTACAATTTGAGGCAGCCATGAAGATGTGTAGATTCTGCACAACTTGCTGTTTAAAACTGTGAGAACAAAAAAAATCCATTTTCTTCCATATTTTCAACTTGTGTTTTTTTGTATTCAGTGACAGACTTCAAGATCTAGCTGCTTATTTTCAGTTGTCATAATAGGCCTCTTACACAAAAATGTCAATTTGCCCATGTCACATTCCAGTCCACAGACTCTTCCCAGTAATTAGGAAATAATAAACTTTCCTAGAGCATGATACAAAATCTTTTTATCATCTATAATGCAATCTTCCTCATATAAATCTGAATCTTCTGTTTCTGAGAATCTGAGGCAACTGTGTATGATCATTTTGGAGTTTGCTATGCCAGTTACTAATTTAGCACTAATATTTTTTTGAAAAAGTGCAAAATAACAAGCAATGATGCTTGCTTCATATGTATTTATATCTCAAATTCGGAGTCTTAGTTTTGCCCAAGGTTGAGAAATTTGTGTATTCTTTCTCTCACTGGCTCCCTGTCATGTAATAATTCTCTGTCATCTAATTAAGTAGTGACCTGAGATCAGATAAGGCTATTCAATGTGTATATTGAATTTGGCCCAGTCTGTGAAAATAATGTACAAGAGAGAGATGTGCGAAAGTACTGGGAAAACAAAGGAGCAATTTAATTTAGTTTTAAAAAGTATTTTAGACAATCTAGCTTCCTTTCTGCCTCTGTTTCTTTATTCGTTTTAGCCTTTAATGTTTTCCCTAGAAGAAGACTTTTGATCTACAAAGATTATACCAGTTCAACTAGAAATTGCTCAGCAGGGTTAAATGTAAAAAGAAGCTGCAGTAATGCAGTTGGGGTAACATGGAGCAGGAATGGGTAATTTTGACATGCTGAGGTAAAAACTGGTTTGCAAATGTGACAGTGTGCTGAACAGAGCAGTGTCTGACACATACCCCTGACACTGGCCCCCTGGGATGGAACAACACACAGGAGCATCACCGTGGGAAGCATTTGCCATTCATTGCTAAGGCAGGTCAGGTTTTCTGTTGTGCAGAGAACAGTTGTTACCTGATGGTGAGGTGCAGCATTTGTACTTGGAGTTACAGTGTTTGGATAGAGAAAGGAGGGATTTCTAATGGGATTCTTCACTTATAGAAGTTTCTTCTTGAGAAGACTTTTGTCTTTTGGAAAATTCTTTCATCCTGCATTGTAGGGTGCACTGAAGAGGCAGGTAAATTGAATTTCAAATGTGCACTGGAGGGAGATAAGCCTCCATTATCAGAGACAGCTGAGTGTTCCTAATGCAGCAGTTTAGTAGAAGCATAACTGGTGCAGCATTGAGGCTTAGGCTTTGTGCTCACAGGGATGTTAAAACAAAGGATTGTCTTTCCACGCTCAGTTCTTATATCTGGGTATAAAATGTTATGAGGAACTGAATATCTACTTGCTGTACAGTAGATTGGGTGGAAAACAGACACTGACATGGCTATTTGATTTATTTGAATGATGTTGAATGGATGTTGCATTTTGCTAATATGTTAGACAAAAAATTTTTTTTTGCTAAAGTTGTTTTTTCTTTGAGATACCCTGCAAACAAATCAAATCTTTAACTCACTTGAGTCTCAAATGATTACAGCAAATTTTTAGTTAAAAAAAAAACAAGTAAAAAACAAACACAATTTTTTTTCTATGCCATGGTGTTCAATTGTATTATTACTGTAACTACTAAAGGCCAAAATATTCTTCACTCATGTGCACAGCTTTTATTGATAAAGCCCCAGCAATTGCCGCTAAAATATTCTGATTTTCATCCTGTTGCTTTTCATCCTGCCTTGCATCCTTGCCAACTGGACTTACAGTACGGATGCTTTAATTGGAACATGCTCCTCGCTGTCTTGAGTAGTTTTCAGAGCAGTATTTTCCAAGTGTTTGTGACACTTACCATATGGTTTCCAACTTCAGTGCTGGCCAAAGCCTGGCTGTCA
This sequence comes from Pseudorectes ferrugineus, assembly GCA_008033365.1. NCBI lineage: Eukaryota > Metazoa > Chordata > Aves > Passeriformes > Pseudorectes > Pseudorectes ferrugineus. The sequence continues at coordinate 9,213 of QWTY01018474.1, read as the reverse complement.
CCAACAGACATGAACAGCACAGCTTCAGAAACTCACATTCTTTATTCCTTGTGTCTTGCATCAATTCCCTTTTGCAAAAAATCTGCACTAAACTACTCTTTGTTAAAAGAGGAGAAATTGAAATCAAGTGTTCTATACATGTAAAACTGCTGCCCACACACAGGACAATGATCTGCATCTTCTCTACCAGCACTGTTTGTCCTTTTACACCCCTTGAATTTACTTTACAGTTCCTTTGATGAATGATTTAGGGTTGATATTGATAAAAGAACGAAAAACTGAAGATACTAACAGGGTAAGCGGCTCAGCTGTTATTGCAAACAAAACAACTTATTTCTGTGAATACTGCCATCTTTCTGTTAGCCTGTCCTCCATTTGTGTGTTTACCTCTCACTGTAGTCTTCTGTCCTGAATTTTAATCAGGAGCATTTTGGCCCATGTATGCTTTTGGCATCTAAAAGGAATTCTGTTTCCCATTTTGTCCTACATGGTGGAGTTTTAAATATATTTAGGTGCTAATTCATGTTGAATTCACAAAGAATTAAATACCTTTATAAATATAGCGACTCAATATAAATAATAATAATAATTAGAAATGTATCCAATACATTGGGAATATCATGGTCCAGACAATATTTTTTTACTCATCTTTGATTTTGCATCATAGGGAGGTTTCATGGATGAGCCTAGTACACTTGTTGTCCTTTAGATAGTAGAAAAAGAGTATCTGTTTAGGTCATGCTTTCAGGTGACTATGAGCCAGTGTTGAATGGAGAGGGTACAGGATAGTGTAGCTGGCTGTAGAACACTGGCTGTGGGTATCACTTTAAAAAGGTAACTGTAATGAATGCGGTTATTTTTAAATCTAATTCTTTCAAAGGGAAGGAAAATATTCACAGTTAAATGCTGTGTTTTTCCTTGCAGGTTTTCGCAGATACTTTTTTCTTATGGTTAGAAAGGGTTCAAATAATGATACGAGTTTTCTTCCTAGACAACTTTAGTTTTCCAGGTTTCTAGGTTTTCCTAATGAATTAATTAGTCCTTTTTCTTCTATAAATTACAGAAAAAGAATGAATCATTTGACTTTACATTTTTGGTAAAACCTGTGGTTCTGGCTTATAGAATGGTACATTCCAGTGAAAGTAAAAGCCAAGCAATCCAGTTTACCACTGATGTAAACAGAATCATTAAGGTTGGAAAAGGTCTCTGAGATCATCAAGTCCAAATCAATGCAGCTTCATAGAATCATGGAATTGTAGAATATTAAGAGGTTGGAATGCACCTTAAAGATCATCTAGTCCCAAACCCCCCTACCATGTGCAGGGACGCCTCCCACTAGACCAGGTTGCTGAAGGCTTTATCCAGCCTGGCTTTGAACACTTCCAGGGTTGGGGCAGCCACAACCTCCCTGGGCAACTGCCTTTCTTTCTTTCTTTGCCATATTGCCCCACATTTGTAAAACAGTACCTGTTTGGGTTTGGAAATGACTAATTTGTTCCTGTTTATAATGTGCGGTGATCTGTTCCATGCAGAATTCAGTTATAAATTCATAATAAAAATTAAAATGTGGAAACGTAACTCAATATTATTTATGTAAGAGAATTGAGAGACTTCTGCCTTATGGACCTCTGGGTGATCTTTCAGAGGATCAGTGCAGTTGTGGACCATGTTGTTATTTCAGGCCATAGTCTGTGTAGATATGCAGTGCATTTAAAGAGGTCTGTCACTGAGAGCTTTTAAGAAAATTAATCAGTACAGACAAAAAAGGAAGGTCCTTGCTTAGCTAAACAGTCACCTAAAATATTGACTAAGGAGGATAAGTCTAAAAAGTCATTTTTACAATGAACGGTCATTTGCAAATTTCAGTAGTGGTCTGTGCTAAGGTCTACTCTCTTCAACGTACTTATAAATAACCTAGAAGCAGATGTGAACTTTGAGATTAAAAGTTTGGAAGATACTAAGTTATTCAGGATAGAGAGAAGAAGAGAAGATGGTAAAGAAGAGCTTATAGAACTAAATGACCAGACAATAAAATGGCAGCTGAAATTCAGAGTAAATAAATGTGAAGGCATACACATGGCAAAAACAACTCTGGAGTCACGTAAAACTGAACCAGCTGTTCCCACTCAAGAGCAAGATTCTGAGGTTATGATCTTAAGTTTCATAAAACATTGATTCATTGCTCAGTGACAGTCATAAAACCAAATCAACTGTTCAGCGTTTTCAGGACTGAAAACGAAACAGAGAACACCATTATGCCACCATGTACCTTTATACTTCAATCATGTTTTTTTGGATACTGTGCAAGTTCTGATCCCTTGATCTCAAAAAGGAATTTATTAAAACTTGAAAATATTCAGAGAAGGCAAAAAAGGTAACAAAGGTATGGAGTTTGTCTAGAAGGGATGGATTACTAGGCCAGCCATTTTTAACTTGGAAAAGGGTGATTTAGAGGGCTTTAGATAAGAGATCCACAGAATCCTGGCTTTCACAGGGATAGTTGATACAGGTCAGCTCTTCACTGTCTTTTTGTAGAAAAACTAAGGATCATCAAATGAAGCTGGCTAAGCTGACTTCAGAACACATACAATATGGCAGTTCTTTAACCAAAGAGTAGTAGCCCCATGGAACTGCTCACCAGGAGGCATTGCAGATGCTCATATTTAAGTGGATTTTAGGGGGAAGTGGACAAACACTTAGAATAGGAATCCACTAAAGATTACCTAACAGAAAAAAATCCATTAAGCTTAGGAAGTTGTGTGACCTGCATATAATTGGAAACTGAGGGACTTCTGAAGGAAATGTCCATTTTTTCTCTGTTGCTCTTCACTAAGCATCCACCTATGGCTACTGCTAGAAAAAAGATACCAGTCTAAATAGCCCCCTGGCTTGAATTCCAAAGTGTTTCTTTTTTAAAACCAATAAAGACCAAAATCACCCAGTTTAAGACCAAAATCTGTTTGGGGCATGTGGTACACTGTATTATCAGACTATTTAGATATCCAAGCAAGAATTTAGAGCTGATATTTTCATAAAATACTAAGGGACTTAATGACTTCCAAAATTACTTAAAGGGACTTAATGGCTTCCAAATCTGACCGAATTGCAGTCTGGTTTAGACATTTAATTGTATTTGTTGTCCTTGAAAACTGGGGCATAAAAAAGTGTACAGACAATATCAGAGAGTACTGATCACAGTAAAAATTACATTGACTTTGGTACTTTAATTAGGGATTTATGTCTTCTTTTATTTTTTAAGGTTATTAATCTGCCATATATATTTTCAATATAGCGTGAGTAGAAACTCATGTTTCTTTTTTAAAAGCCTGGATTGAGAAAAACCCAAGGAGTTCAAAACCAGTTGATGTAAATTGTGATTTTCCAGGAAACATGACTGTTCCATAAATGTATTATGTTGTTCAGTCAATCAGAATAGTGCTTTCTTCATTTGCTGACTCATGGAGGCTGCTATAACCCTCCAGAATGGGAAACCCTTTAGAAGGGTTATTTCTGAAGAATCAACTGGGGCTTGGGGTTTTTTTCAGCTAAGACTCTGTAGATGCTGAAGGCTTGGTCGCTGAGACGCAGTTTTCTGCCAGCGTCCATGTGAAAGTCCTTGCTTTCACACGCATGCAGGCCGAAAAACAGTTAGAGGTCCAGATGTTGCTGTTATACCGGGGATGGCAAGAAATGACATAAGTCAGATCCAGGAAGAAATGGAATTATTTATTAATTTACAGACGGGTTTATATATATTAGTTTGCTTGAAGTTTGCTTGAATGGCATAAGGTTATTGGTCCCCTACCATCCACCTCTTAGAATGATTG